>PVJN01005427.1:0-82240 GCA_004026805.1 Lasiurus borealis | reverse complement strand
TCAAAAAGGGTATTGGATTTTGTCAAATGCTTTTTCTGCCTCAATTGATATGACTTTGTGATTTTTATCTCTCAATTTGTTTATGTGATGTATCACATTTATTGATTTGAGGATATTGTACCATCCTTGCATCCCTGGGATAAATCCTACTTAGTCATGATGTATGATCTTTCTGATGTACTGCTGAACCTGATTTGCTAGAATTTTGTTGAGGGGCATCTAGGTTGATGAGGGATATTGGCCTGTAATTCCCTTTCATTGTGTTGACTTTATCTGTTTTTGGTATTAGGGTGATGCTGGCTTCATAGAATGAGCTTGAAAGTGTTCCTTCCTCTTGAATTTTTTGGAATAGTCTGAGGAGGATAGGTTTTAGTTCTTCTTTGAATGTTTAGTATAACTCCCCTTTGAAGCCATTTGGCCCCAAGCGTTTGATTGCTGGGAGCTATTTTGATGAATGCTTCTATTTTTTTTCCATAGTTATTGGCCTATTGAGATTTTTGAATCTTCCTTACTTGAGTTTTGGAAGGTTGTATTTTTCTAGGAATATGTCTATTTCCTCCAGGTTGTCTAGTTTGTTGGAGTACAGTTGTTCATAGTATTTTTTAACAATCCTTTGTATTTCTGCAGGGTCTGTTGTTATTTTGCCTCTATCATTTCTATTTTTGTTCATTTGGGTCCTCTTTTTTTGCTTCTTGGTGAGCCTGGCGAGAGGTTCATCAATTTTGTTTGTACTTTCAAAGAACCAGCCCTTGGTTTCATTGATCTTTTGTATTTTTTTTTTTTGTCTCTTTGTTATTTATTTCTTCTCTAGTCTTTATTATCTCCTTCCTTCTACCCACTCTAGGTTTTTCTTGTTGCTCTATTTCTAATTCTTTTAGTTGTAGCATTAGATAATTTACTGCCATTTTTTTTCTTGTTTTTTGAGGTAGGCCTGTAGAGCTATAAACTTCCCATTCAGGACTACTTCCATTGTGTCCTATAGGTTTTGGATTGCTGTGTTTTTATTGTCATTAATTTCCAGGATGTTTTTAATTTCTTCTTTGATTTCACTGGTAATCCAATCAATATTTAATAACATGCTATTCAACTTCCAAGTGTTTGAGTGTTTTGTATTGTTTTTATAGTTTATTTCTAATATTATGCCACTGTGGTCTGAGAAGATGCTTGGTATGATTTCAATTTTCCTGAATTTGTCAAGGCTTTGCTTGTGACTCAGTATGTGGTCTATTTTTGAAAATATCCCACGTGTACTTGAGAAGAAACTATATTCCATGGCTTTGGACTGAAATGTTATGAAGATGTCAATTAAGTCCATCTCATCTAGTAAGTCATTTAGGATTGCTATTTCTTTTCTGATTTCTTGTCTAGAGGACTTATCCAGTGACGTCAGTGATGTATTAAAGTCCCCTACTATGATTGTATTGTTGTCGATCTCTCTCTTAATTCCTTCCAGGAGATTTTTATGTATTTCAGTGCTTATATGTTTACCAGGGTTATATTCTGTTGTATCAATCCCTTTAGTATTATAAAGTGGCCTTTCTTATCTCTTGTTATGGCTTTCACTTTGCTGTCTATTTTGTCTGATATAAGTATTGCCACTCCAGCTTTCTTTTCATTTCCATTTGCCTGAAAGATATTTTTCCATCCTTTCACTTTCAGTCTGTGTGAGTCCCTTGTTCTGAAGTGGGTCTCTTGTAGACAGCATATATATGGGTCATGTTTTTTATCCATTCAGCTACTCGATGTCTTATTTTAAAATATATTTTATTGATTTTTTTATAGAGAGGAAAGGAGAGGAATAGTTAGAAACATCAATGAGAAAAAAACTTCCATCAGATGCCTTCTGCACACCTCTCACTGGGGATGTGCCAGCAACCAAGGTACGTGCTCTTGACCAAAATCAAACCTAAGACCTTTCAGTTTGCAGGCCGACGCTCTATCCTGAGCCAAACCAGTCAGGACCACTCAATGTCTTTTGACTGGAGCATTTAGTCTGTTTAAGTTTAAAGTTATTATTGAAAGGTATTTTTTTGTAGCCATTTTTATTTTTTGAGTCTGTGTTCCTTCTTACCTTTCTGTTTCTTCTTTTTACAGGATTCTCTTTAGCATTTCTTACATTGCTGGCTTGGTGGTGGTAAACTCCCTTACCTGTTTTTTGTTTGCAAAGCTCCTCATTTCCCCTTCAATTTTGATTGATAGTCTTGCTGGATAGAGTATTCTTGGATTCATTCCCTTGCTTTGCATCATGTTGTATATATCCTTCCTTTCTCTTCTAACTTGATGTGTTTCTGTTGATAAATCATTTGATAATCTGATGGAGGATGCATTGTAGGTAACACTTTGTCTCTCTCTTGCAGCTTTTAAGATTCTTTGTCAATAACATTTGTCATTATAATTATGGCGTGTCTTGGTGTGAGTCTTTTGAGATTCATTTTGCTTTGGACTCTCTGTACTTGTGTAACTTTTTTCTTCCCCATATCAGGGAAGTTTTCTGTTATTTTTTCTTGAAATAAATTTTCTAATCTTTGCTGCTCTTCGATGTCCTTCTGGAAGCCCTATTATACATATGTTATTTCGTTTTGCAGTGTCCCAAAGCTTGCTTAGGCTCTCCTCCTGGTTTTTAATGCTTTCCTCTAGTTGCTGTTCAGATTAGGCTTGTTCCTGTACTTTATCTTCTAACTCACTAATTCAGTCTTCTGCTTATTCTAGTCTACTGTTGAAGCCTTCCATTGTGTTTTTTTTTTTTATTTCAGCTATATCATTTTTCATTTCTTACATAGGTTGTTGATTTTCTCATCAATCCCTTGAGGGAACTCTATGACCATTATTCTGAATTCTTTTTTTTTTTTGTCATGTTGCATGCTCCCATTTCACTTATTTCCTTTCTTGGCTATTCCTCCTTTTCTTTCCTCTGGTGATTGTTTCATTGTCTCCCCATTCTGACTATCACCAGAAGCTTCAAATGTCGAGTTATGGGGGCCTGACCCATGTACAGTGGGAGTTTTGCACCCCCCAAGTGTCATTGAAGAGTTCTGACACCAAGATGTGTGGCTGCTGTGGGGTTGGTGGGAACCATGTTCACCACAGGTCAGAGTCGAAGGCTCTTAGTGTGGCCTTGTTGTGTGCACCGAGAATCAGGAACCCTGCCTGTGCCACATTGAGACATAGATCTCACTGGCATGTGCCAAAAATCAAAGTCCCCAAGTGTGTGTCAGGGGTCAGAGGTTCCCGGTGTCTGCACCAAGAATCAAGTATCAAGTATCAGAGTCTCTGTTGTTTGGTGCTACCTTGCACTGAGAATCAGAGTCCTTGTATGTGCATGCACCAAGAATTGGAGTTGCCAGGTCTTACTGTGACTGTACTGGGATCAGGGATCCCATGCACATGCAATGAGAAAGAATCTAGTCACTGGTGCTCATTGCTGTCTCTTGCATGGAGATTCAGAGTCCTCGATCTGGTTGGGAGACCAGGATGCACAGTTGCACTCTGTTGGCAGAAGGTTCACTTCTGCCTTGCAGCAAACAGCTTTCTGTGTGCACTTGTCTTGAATCAAAATCAGGTGGCATTGCTGCTTCGTGTGGGTGTGGGATCCAGTCATACAAGTGTGCACTGTGGAAAACAATCTCCCCGTGTCTATGTACCCAGGCTCAAATTCAGTGTTCCCTTCCTGTGTGGACATGGGGTCTAATTGTGGGGAGCAAACTTGCGCATTTGCATGCGTTCAGGTTCAAATTCAGCATGGTCTCCCTGCTTGGGTGCAGGATCTGCACATGGGAAACAAACTCCCTGGGTTCCTGCCCAGTCCCAAATCCAACACTGTCTCCCTGCGTGGGCGCAGGATTTGGTCACAGAAAACAATCTCCCCAAGTTCGAGTACCTAGGCTCATTCAGCACAGCCTCCCCACCTGAACATGGAGCATGAGCTAGGGAAACAAATTCCCCGAGTTCGCACATCAATTTCAGTGCAGCCTCTCTGCTAGGGTGCAGGGTCTGGTCATGGGATACAAACTCCCCAGATTTGTACCTCTAGGCTTAAATTCAGCGCTATCTCCCTGCCCTGTGGGTGTGGGATCTGGTCACAGAAAAACAATCTTCCCAGGGATGCACAGCTAGGCTCAAATTTAGGACTGCCTCCCTGACTGGGTGTGGAGACTAGTCGCAGGATACAAATTCCCTGAGTTTGCAAGTCTGGACTCAAATTCAGCACTCTCTGCCCTGCATGGGAGTGGGATCTGTCATAGAAAACAACCTCCCTAAGGATGCATAGCGAGGCTCAAATTCAGCTAAGTCTTCCTGCCGGGGCGTGGAGTCTAATCACAGGGAAGAAATTCCCTGAGTTCGCAAGTCCAGGCTCAAATTCAACTCTGTGTCCCTGCCCTGCATGGGTGCGGGATCTGGTCATAGAAAACTATCTCCCCAAAGATGTGTACTAGGGTTAAATTCAGCAGTCTTTCTGCCTGGGGGCGGAGCCTGGTGGCAGGAAACAAACTTCCCGTGTCCCACATCAAGGCTCAAAGTCAGATAGAGCTTTGGCTTCTCTATGTGTGCAGGAAGCCCTATTGTGCAGCCAGGGTCTGGCAGATCCTACGCCACCGCCATGGAGATGGTGAGGGAGGGGGATTGGCTTTGTGACTCACAGAAATCTTCGGCCGGATGCCTGTAGTCTTGGTGTCCCTGGGTCTGCAACTGTGGGGGCAGGTCTTCTACCAGAGCAGCTGTAGGGTCCTGGTTTGCTTCTGAGACCAGACTGGGTGGTGGCAAGGCTAAGATTCTAGTCTCAAGCAGTTTTGTTTTTCATGATGTTGTGCTGCCAGTGTCCTTCCCGGAGTGACTGCGGTGGCCATGGGGTTTTGCCATGATTGCCAGCCCCTTGGAAGACGTGCAGGATCTAACTGTCCCTATTTCACTCACACACACACCCACTCACATCCACACACACCTCTATTGCTCTCTTACTCTCTTACACACTCTCCCTCCCCAACCGACCCCATGGCAGTGGAATAGGATCTGCCAGACACTACCTTTCAGCTGGTCACCATCTTGCCTCTCCCTTGAACTCAGTCTTTCAAGTAAAAATATCGTTTACATTTAAAGTTACTCCTGAAAACCCCTTAAAATGATCATGGCAACATAATATGTTGATATGTGTTCATAAACCAAGTCAATACTATATTACTCTGTATGTCACCAGATTGCAACAGCACTGAAAGATAGGAGGGAACACTAAGGAATTCCATTTTTAATGGTCAATCTGAGAGAATCAGAGGTTTTCTTTCTAGACTCTCCTCTCATAGCAATACTCAGTCTTGATGTAGCCTTCCTTCTGCCTACTCTCCAAAGAGCATATCATCTTTAAGTTTTTCCCAGGGCCTCTTCCCCACTTAGAATCCAATTTAAAACATTCTTCCTCTAGAACATCTTCCCTAATTTAGTCTTTAGTCAATTTGTATCTTTTGTTCAACTTTTATCAATTTAACTCTGCAAATTTGTAAATATCAGCATATACTATCTGTCCTATACTGTATAGTGTGCTTAGGTCACTCACATCTCTTTTGTAAATTCATTATGTGACTTCCTAAGTTTCTTCCTTAAGATGGCCCTGGAGAAGAGCATAGATTTGGTGAAAGATCCTATTAAGATAAATAAAAATGATTTTTCCTGATAGAGAATCTTGATAACTCTTTATGGTGAGGGGAAAGGTGGGGAAAACTCAAAAACACCCACATTAAATAGTTCTATAACAACAATTTACATATAAGGAAGACCAAAAACAGGCTTAGAGTTGTTTTTAGGAAAAATAACATAATAATTAATAAGTAACAATACAATAATAAAATCTGTGTTTCACATACTCACAACTGTAAGCCTACTTTTGTCCCACTCTGTATTTCTAAAACTGTTAAAAAAATCAATTAAATTATTTAAGAGTAACTGCCTTTGAACTTCAAATCAGTGTATTTCAGGGGAAAGAAGTATTTTACATATTTGAATCTAAAGGATAGATTTTTAGTAGAAAACAAGAATTAATTGCATTAAGAATTTTTGTACTCTGAAGTTAACATTATTGCTTTTCCAAAACCAGTATACCAGGTAGTATTACTTTACCAGTAAAATCAAATTCTTTCTTTTCCTGAACATGGTAGGAGCTAGAAATGGGGAAAAATAGCAATTCTCCCAGTACAAAAGACTCACAAACTAAAATTGGAAAATGGAGATGGCTTTGGGGCTTACTGAATGTACTGAAGCTTTTGAACATCAAAGAAGACTACTGTCTCAATGTCTGTTCTCCATATCAGTATAGAAAATAATTTTAGTTCATCAGAAAAATTAAAACGAGTTTAAACTAGGTATATTTCTTAAACTAATATACCTGATTTGCTCTTTAATAAATCATTTAAAATAAACATTTAAAACTTGAAAGCAGTTGATAAATATATTTTTTCATGATTCCTTATATTCTTTTCTGATAACAATTCACTTCATAGGCATTGTGATTTCACTACAGAGTGATCTACTAGACATGCACCTTTACCTTTAGGAAAAGACTATATTCTAGTTATCAGAGATGAATGTCTAATATTTGCTTTGATTTGAATATGCCGAGAATCTGCAGTTTGCAGATGCTCAATCTCTGTAACTCCAAAGTATGAATCTGCAAGATTCTTTTCTAGAATGAAATTAAATTTTTCAGACCAAAATATTTCCTCCATCCCTACTACTTTTTAATAATACTATATTTTCATCACTACGTTGTACAAATCTCTTTCAACCCATTCTTTACCAAAAAGAAAAAATCTTGAGAGTTTTTCAGATTGAAATATTTTGAAACCCTAACTTGAAGCTGCATTTACTCTCATAGTATTCTTATTGAATATTATTTAAATAATTTATCTTTCTAATTAAAACACTTAAGATTGGGTGGTAGGCATGCAATGCAATATACAGATCATTTTCTATATAATAAAAGCCTAGTTGGTGGGTGCCATATGACACCTTCATGAGACATTGTCACAAGATGGCCAATGTGACATCATCACAAGATGGCTGCCACAAGATAGTCACCACAAGATGTCCAGCAGGGGAGGGCAGTTGTGGATGATCAGGCCAGCAGGGGAGGGCATTTGGGGGTGACTGGGCCTGCAGGGGAGGGCAGTTGGGGGCAACTGGGCTGCCAGGGGAGGGCAGTTGGGGGCAATCAGGCTGGCAAGGGAACAGTTAGGTGTCAATCAGGCCAGCAGGGGAGCAGTGAGGAGACAATCAGGCTTTCAGGCAGAAGCAGTTAGGGGCAATCAGGCAGGCAGTCAGGCCAGCAGTTAGGAGCCAGCAGTCCCGGATTGTGAGAGAGTTGTCTGACTGCCAGTGTAGGCCCTGATCCCTGCGAGCCTGATCACTTCCTACTGCCCCCTCTCCCCCTAAAAAAAAGATTTGGCCTAAACTGGCAGTCAGAAATCCCCTGAGGGGTCCCCGATTGGGGCGAGGGGCACACATTGAGTCCCATCAGGTAGGGGGCGTGGCCTGAGGTCCCCTGTCAAGCCCTGCCTCTGCTGTGGGCACTACCATCTTTATGACAGTGTGTGATGGTCAATTTGCATATTCCCTCTCTTTTAAATAGGATAGTATTCTGCTAAAACAACACACATAAAACAATAATTTGCAATTGCTTTACCTGTTATGGAGGACTGAGAATCTTTGTGGAAAAAATAGATTTGTTTGTTATATTAAGAGTAATCTAGGTTTGAAATTTTATTCTGGCTGTAAAGTATAGAGTTTAACTCAAGATATATAGGGCTGTGACACAAACACACACATGTATTTAGAGACACAAAATTGATTTCTTATCAGAAGCAGAGAACAAAGAAGAGTTGATTAATAAAAAATTCCTAAGACTTCTCTCCCTGCCCCGAGCCAGGGGACCTCAGGCCATGATCCCACTCTGGTGCCGGGGAACCTGAAGCTGCACCTCCCTCCCTGGTGGGGTTTGACAGGGAACTTAAGATCATGCCCCTGACCAGGCAGGGCTTGAAAGGGGACATCAGGCCGGAGCACCTCAGGCTGTGCCCCCCCCCCCACACACTCATTAGGGCTTGATGGGGGACCTCAAGGTGTGCCCTCCACCCCAAGGCTGGGTAGGGAAACCTCATTCTGCTCTCCCAACCCTGGGCCAGGGGACCTCAGGCCATGCCCCCTCCCTGGCACCATGGGACCTGAGGCTGTGCCCCATCCCTGTTCCAATGAGATTCTTATCATAGGCATGAGGTAGGGTTTTGGGGTAACCAATTGTTTTCATTGGTGTTTGATTTTTATTTATTTAATACATCTTTATTAATTTTCAGAGAGGGAGAGGGAGAGATAGAAACATCATTGATGAAAGTGAATCATAGATTGGCTGCTTCCTTCATGACCCCTACTAGATGAAGATCGAGCTCACAACCCAGGCATGTTCCCTTGACTGGAATCAAATCCAGGACCCTTCAGTCCACAGGCTCTCTATGCAATGAGCAAAACCACCTAGGGCTGTTTTGTTTATTTGTTTTTTTAAAGCGACCCACATAGCTCCTCTTTTCATTTTATGCATAGTCTTCATTCCCCTTCCCCTCATCCACTCTGCCCCAGGAAGTTCTGATCTTAGACTTGAGATGTGCATGACCAAGATAGTTGTCCAATCCCAGAAATTTGAGCAGTGTCTGGTGTAAAACTGAACTGAACCTGTGGTCTGGAACCAAGCCTATACAGGGTCAGCTTAAATCACTCAATCCCAGTGTGACTAAAGGCATATGAGAAATAAATCCTTATCCGTTATATGACACTGGGATCTTGTTGGTTATTATTTATGCAACATTACTCTAGCACTATTTGATTGAGGCAATAAGCTAGATTCAAATCATGAAGGAATACCCTGGCCGGCAGCGGGAAGGCCCCAATCGGCCCTTATTGTCAGCCAGGCTTAGGGACCCTACCTGTGCAAGAATTTCGTGCACCAGACCTCTAGTAGAAAAAAATAACAAAGGATTTTTTTTGTGTGTGTAAGGTTAAAACAAACATAATTGTTTAACATTTGATAATACTATATTTGGTAGACAATGCTTAATATACAAAATTATCATTCAGTACCACTGTGGGATTTAGATTTTACTCAGCAGGCCAATGGTTTTTAATTATATTTCTATGAAAGATAGGTATCTGACAGCTATCAGAGTTCCCTGATAAATTAGAATATTGGTGGTCTTTTTCCAGTATGCAAATTAATTTAAGTAAATTGATATATATACTTCATGTTCTAATAATTTTTCTCCCTACATGTTTTAAATTTTGAGTGCTTGGTACAATGTTTGTGCAAGCCAACTGAAAACAAGTAAATGCACAAGTATTATTATTATTAATTGAAAACAATAAGAAATACCAATTATACTTAGTTTGACAACTTATCTTTTAAATAGACATATGTACCAAAAATTGGTATGTTACACTACACAAGCAAAATATAATATTTTCTCCCAGGAAACTTGTTCCTAGTTTTTATGATGGAATTTAAACTATTGTTTCATGATGTTTTTTAAATAATACTAGTGGCCCGGTGCATGAAATTCATGCACATTAACAGGGGATTAGAGGAAATATTTTAATATTGCTATTTGCCCTTTCTCTATAATAGAGGTGTTAGAGATGAAAGAAAATTGGTAAAAGGTATATGAAAATCTTCCTCCTGTCAGAGTCTGGGGCATGCTGCGGGACCCAGAGGCAAGTTCCCGCCCACCTGCAGCGCCTCAAAATCGCACTAGACCCAGACCCAGCAGGCACCAACCCCATTGGGCAAGATCCAGACCCAGCCGGCTCTACTCCCACCCCCCCCCCATTAAACCTTGATGGGCGGGGGGCACAGCCTCAGGTCCCAAGCCTCACCAGGTGAAGGCAAAGCCTCAGGGCCCCTGTCAATCTCCGCAAAGTAGGGAGACACAGCCTTAGGTTTCCTGTCAAGCCCTGCACTCTCAGGTTCCCTGGCCCTGTGCAGGGTGGGAGGTGAGGCCTGAGGTCCCTGGCCCGGTAACGGGGTGGGGAGCATGATCTGAGGTCCCCTGTCAAGCCTGGCCAGGCAGGGGGAACAGCCTCAGGTCCCCCAGTGCACCCTCAGGTTCCCTGGTCTGGCACTGGGCAGGGAGTTCCTGGCCTGAGGTTCCTGGCCTGACAATGGGAGGGGGGCGCAGCCTCCGGGCTCCTGTCAAGCCCCACCTACCTGGTTGGGGGGAAGGGGGGCAGTCTCAGGTACCCTGGCCCGGTGCCAGGGAGTGAAGGTAAAACATCTAGATGTAGTTGGTGAGGGAAATGAAAAAGAGTCTTAATCTTAAGTGTAAATGAAAATTATCCTAAGAGCTTAAGAAAAACACAATTCTAGTCCGTGTTCCCATTCCTAAAACTTCTGGCTCAGATTTTCTGGAATAATGACTCAAAATCTGCATTTTTAACAAATCTCATTTCTGATTCTGATTCAGGTGACTGAGAGTCACATTTGGAGAAACTTAGAACATAGTATGCTTTAATCATTTGGCAACGTTAGTTTGACTCTGCTATTTCAGAATTACTTAGCACTTTGCATGTTCCAGTTACTGGCAAGGGCTGCTGCAGATGGGAAGCCACAGAGAAAGAAGGAGGTCAAGCTTTTACTCCTGAGCACCCTGGAGAAGAATAATGCCAGTAATCAGGGCAAGGAACACAATAGTAAAGTGTGATATTGTAAGGAATGAAAGATGATTCACTTTTTTTTTAATGTGTTGAATATTATATTTTTGTATATGGCTCTGAATAATCCTGTGAATAAGGGAGGTAAGAAATCCAAAGAGCTACCTTATTATTGCTAAATGCCAAAATGGAAGCTAAAATTAGGGTGTGTCATAAATGGTCTGCTCACACAGACCCAGCATTAAGTTGCCTAGTACCTTCAATTCTACCAGCCAGAAGCAATTACATTAATCTGCTGCCCCCAAGCAGCTAAAGACACTATCCTGTCCACACCATCTACAATAGACCTTTACAAAATTTTCACTCTAGATCTGCACGTGTCATTTATAACACATATTTCAGCATTCAGAATGAGTTTATTTTGTTACTTCACAATTGTTTATTTTGTTACTTCCATTTGAACCAAAGTGCTATGAGAGCAAGGGTCATATTTGTCTATTCTCTACACAGTGCTTTACAAGCAGACATTCTAAACAACTTGTTGAGTATAAGTTTTTTTTTAAGAAAAGAGCAAATATTAACTTTGGCTTCTGGCCAGATTTGGTGTTGATGTTTGTTAGTATCGGCTCAAGCCAAAGTTCCATGTTAGTGCTGTCAAACTTAAACAGGTAAGGAAGACATTATTCAAGATTATTGTAATGTCAGCGGTGGTTGGGGTGGTCTTGGTCAGAGACAGCCCCTGGCCAGAGACAGTACTCTGTACCCTCAGTTCTTTTTTTTTTTTTTTAAATATATTTTATTGTTTTTTTACAGAGAGGGAGGGAGAGAGATAGAGTTAGAAACATCGTTGAGAGAGACATCGATCAGCAGCCTCCTGCACGCAACCAGGATACATGCCCCTGACTGGAACCGAACCTGGGACCTTTCAGTCCGCAGGCCGATGCTCTATGCACTAAGCCAAACCAGTTTCAGCCCCCCAGTTCTTGTGTTGTTGGTAGGGATGGAATTCAAACAAATGGCAGAAAAAGCAGGTGAGGATATTTTTTGAGGGGGGAGGGAGAAGGGGGTAATAAATACACTCAGTACCTGAGTGGACAACTCAGCTGGCCAAAACCAAACCAAGTGTCCCGATATTTGGGAGTTTAGAGGATTTATAGCACTAGGCTGGTACGCCCCTAGGCAAGGAGCAAGACACCCCTTCCCTTATTGTCTCAAAAAAAATTTATCTTTAAGCCATAGAGTTCCTTCACCTAGTTATCATGTCCCCAGTTAGACCACATCCTGGAGGAAGCTCAGAATCTTTCCTCTTCACATAGGGGCCTGCCACCTCCACTGTCTATTTCCAGTTTGAGGTCTCAACATCTCCTCTCCAACCTCTGAGCTCAACTACCCAGGAAGACACCCAGAGCTGGAAGAGATTTTGAGAAGTCGAAGAAGGAGGCATCCTAGGCCCCTTGTGTTTACACATTGGCCTTCTTCAAAGGAAAAGTTAACTTTTTTCTCGTAGCTTCAAGACAGGAGGTAGTTCTTCAACTTGAAACAAGACGCCTGCCTAGGTTAGGCTCCTAACTTTGTAGGGACTGGAAGAGAGAGGGGTGTTCCTTATCTTCTTCGCTGATTGCATTTCAAAAGATGGTTCCTGGGTCCTGAAGACAGTCCTGGGTTGCACAACGGACAAAAGCCAAAAGCTTTAAAAAAAAAAAATGATGTGTATCTCAAAAGGGCAGAGAATGAATTTACAAATTACAAGTTTTCTAAACCTAATGCTCTCAGGAAAAGGGGGTGGTGGTGGGGGAGGAAGGTGGTCAGGACCTAGAGACAGGAAGAGACATCTCAAAGTTGTACCTGAGCTGGGAGGAAGGTCAAGGTCTTAACCATTGGCGGGCTGTGCTTCTGCTGCAGCTCCGCACCAAGGAGCTCAAAACGTGAGCGCGCCCCCTCCCAGGGCCTCCTTGAAGCCAAGCATCGCTCAACCCTTTTCTTTTGTTCACTTTTCCACTTGGGAGACCCAAGCACAGAGCCAGACCCCCTAAGCCTGCAGGCAGGACACGTGCGCAGAGGCACCGCGCCCCTGACGTCACTGGGCGCGCCCGCCCCGCCGTGTTAGCAACCGGACGCGTCCTTAGCAGCAGTGGCTGCTGAGATGTGCGAACTTCCGGTCCCCCGGCCTCCGCCGCCCCTGCAACTGCTGTCGCCGGTGGTGCCACCTGCCGCGGCCGGGCCTCTCCCCAGGATCTGGTCGCCGCTGCGCCGCTCTCCGTCGCGCCCATGGTCGTCCCTCCGGGAGCCAGGGCGGCGGCTCCGGCGGCTCCGGCGGCTCCGGCGGCTCCGGCGGCTTCGGCGTGGTGAGAGGCCGGCCGGTCGGGGACCATGAGGGCCCTGCGCCGCGGCTGCTGGTGCCTCGGCCGCCTCCTCGCTCCCTCCCTCCTCCTGCTGCTGCTCCTGCCGGCGCTGCGGGGGCCCCTGGCGGCGCTGCTGCCGGCGGCCGAGGCCGCTCCCGAGGCCGGACCTCCCGCCCGCGGGCCGCGGACGCTGTCCCCGCTCCCGCCCGGCCCCACCGCCGCCGCCGCCGCCGCCCAGGCCCCGGGCCGCGCGCCGGCCGAAGCCGCGAGGCCCCGGGGCGCGGAGGGCGGCAATGGCAGCAGCCCGGGGGCGGCGCCCGCGGCGGCGGAGGACCTCGCCGGGGAGGCGGGCGCAGAGGGCTCCGTGGGTGGCGTCCTCGCCGTGAGCCCCAACCCCGGCGAGAAGCCCATGACGCAGCGGGCCCTGACGGTGCTGATGGTGGTGAGCGGCGCGGTGCTGGTGTACTTCGTCGTCAGGACCGTCAGGTGAGGCGCCTGCTGACCTGTCAGCGATGCAGCCTGTGGCGGCCCGGAGAGTGGGCGGCAGCAGCACCGGGCGCCCGCTCTCAGGGCTGCCTGCCCGCCCGCCCGCCTGAGCCAGGGAGATGTGAAGACAGACGACTGTCTCTTAAAAAGCTGCTCCTTCTTTGGGGAGAATCTGAACCGCCCAGTAGTTGCTCCCCTTTTATTTATAAATCAGTACCCCCACCCTCAAAGGGCAAACTTTTCCCCTCCAGAGGGAGTCATCTTGTACTCAACCCCCAATATATTTTAATACTTCACTCTTCCTACTCTGTAGACTGTTGATACTTCGCCATTGTGCCTATTTAGGACGCAAACTACTTCAGGGCAGGATTCCTAGTTAGTAGCGTTTGTATCTGTACAGTATTGCCACTTGATAGGAATTCTTAATCAGTATTTGTATGAGTGAATACAGAGTAACCTTACTGTGTTATTATGTTTCTTATACGTTATGGGCCGGATGATAACATTTGGGGGGGGGGATCATCCTTTTCATTTTGCTTCTTTATATATTTATAAATTATATATATATATATATTTATTTATAAATTATATATATATTTTTATTTATAAATTACACACACACACACACACACACATACACACACACACACACATATATATATATGGATGGGTTGGCAAAA
The DNA here is from genome assembly GCA_004026805.1 of Lasiurus borealis. NCBI lineage: Eukaryota > Metazoa > Chordata > Mammalia > Chiroptera > Vespertilionidae > Lasiurus > Lasiurus borealis. Next base: position 68,058 of record PVJN01005427.1, on the reverse strand, counting down.
GGTAGGTTTACGGTTTTTGTATGGTTTTAAGTGTTCACCACTGTAAACCTACTTTTGCCCACCCCATGCATATAAATGTTTATTGCCATTGATTTTTCTGTATTTGTTTCTGTAAAGCTTGAAAGGGTACAGTCTTTTCAGTCCGATTCTATTAGACAACTCACACAATGTGTTAACCGCCCAATTCTGAACGATACCTAAGAAAAACTGCACTCTTTCACCTGCATCTATTGCACTCATTCTCAGTCTAAATGTAGTTGTCTTCATGATGTCCAAAGCTTGATTGATGCCAACAGTGTTCAGCACTCATACTGTTTGTTTCCAAATTACAGAATGGGAACTACTCATTTCAATGAGTTCCCATTTTGGACCCCCCACTTCCACACTATGAGTGAGAGCGTACCAGCATGAGTTGGATTTGCTAAGGGGAGAGGATAAATCATAATTTCTTTAACTGAGAGGAGGTAACACTGAAACTATTTTACTTGTAAAAACATACTTAAAGCCCATTAAACTTCTAAATTGTTTATTTAGAAGTTTCATCTAACTCAGTTATATTGAATATGTGACTAGAAATAACTTCCACTTTGAGTCTGGAAATATTTCAAACAGCAATTAGATTCTCTCTGTAGAAACTGAAAAATATATATGCAAGATTGTAGGAACCCTAGTAGGCTGCCTAAAATGAATATATAATCTCTATGAGAAGACGCTCATTGTCTTATTCCCTGCTAAATATCCAGTCCTGAACATTATGTCCAACATTATGTAGGCTCTGCAAAAGTAGTTGCCTAATGAGTGAGTGTTCTTAGTGAATTCTGTATTTTGCTATATAGGTATGTGGTGAAGATTTGGAAATCTGTGGGAGTCCAAAATGGGCATTCACTGAAATTAGTAGTTTTCATCCTGTACTCTGGAAGCAAAAAGTATATGAGTTCTGAACATTGTCCAAACATTGTTAGTGTCAAACTTTCTTCTTATTGATAGAACAAAGAAGTATGAAGATCTTACTTAATATTACTTAGAATTTCTTTCTCTGTGTAGGGCATTTTTTCTCACAAGTAAAATCTATTATAAAAGAAAAGATTACTCTTAGAGGGTCATTATTATTCTTCAAGCAAAAGCCTACGGTTAAGCCCAGCCGGGGTGGCTCACTGGTTGAGCATTGACCTATGAGCCAGAGGTCATATTTAATTATAGTCAGGGCACATGCTGGGGGTTGCAGGCTTGATCCTCACCTGGGGGGAAGGGGGTGTGTGCAAGAAGCAACCAATCAATGATTCTCAGCTTTGATACCTCTCTTTCTTTCTCTTTCTCTCTCTCCCTTTCCCTCCCCCCCCTTTCCTCTCTCAAATCAATAAAAATATATTAAACAAACAAACAAAAATCCATAGGGTTAAGGCCAGCCAAATTGCTGAGATACCACAATGGAGGACAGTTCAAGCCTGTAGTTGAATTTTCATAATGGAGAAATAAACTGATATTGCGTTAAGCCATTGAGATTAAGATTGTTACCTCATCATAACCTGTGTTACCTTGCTTAAAAGACTTGGCCTCTCATCATTTCCAATATCTTAAAATCATCTGTTTATTTCAGAAGTTTTGCCATTTCAATATAAGCCCTTCACAGTTGTCAGAGCTTGGCAAGAGAGACTAAAGAATACACGGGGGTTTTTGACTGCTTCAGCCTATAAATGAGTCTGATTGTATAAAGAGCATGTGTGTGTTTTCCAGATTTGGTGAACATTAGTAATGTCTGACATATGAAGTGAGAATACTGAAGTTCATAGAGCTGGAAAGTGTCCAAGCTCTTCCAGAACCCGGAGTTTGAATTCTACTTTTGGCATTCCTCCTATATTGCTGAGTTCAATATAGAACTGACTGATTATATTTTTACTCTTTCATTGGGATATATTTGTGCTGTACAGAATAGTAAAACAAATTCTATTGATACTGAAAATATTAAGCAATTATTTATGGCTTTTCCCATCCTTATTTCTTTAGGATGGCTATTTCAGTTTTTAGCATTATGTTTTCACACAATTAGTGTCTCAACCAAGAAAGAAGAGATCCTGAATGCAACGTTTTTTTCTATTTATTTTTTTAATAAGGGAGAAAAATCTTTTTCCAGAAACCCTACTACTCCATTTGTTTGTACTGCTTCATCCACTCAACCCTAGACAAAGACTGACAAAAGGACTAAAACATTTTCATGGTTTATACCAATTATTGTGACCATTGTGTATCTCTTAGTTCTGGGCTCATCGCTGTCTAAACAAAATCATGTTTCTGTTAAAGGAGAAGTAGATTCTGTTACAGTGATAAAAACTAAGAGATGGTTTAACCAGAATAACATAAATATACTTATTAATGCAATGCTACCAAGTTATTACTCTTTACCATAAAAAGATTGACCAAAAAATACAGTTCACCAGGACAATATATCCAATCTGATCAGAAGACTGGTAGTAACTTTTGTTACCTTGGTTAACATTACTTTGATTCACTAGGAATACAATATGGCTTAATATTTAAGAACCCAGGCTTAGGAGTCAAATTGCTTGTATTTGAGTATTTTTTTCCAAGCTCTGCCTTTATATGTATAATTGTTATGCGGATTACCAGTATATCAGGTAATGTTTGTAAGCTCTTTAGCTCAATGTTTGACATATGTGCAAACTCAATAACTATTTTTAAGTAATTTGTTTTTGTATCTAGAATTATAATTGTAATATATTGGGGTGGGGGGGTTGATGGTGGTGGTTACTGTCTTATCTACTACCTCTCCACACCATCTGTATGGTATTTTACCTCTGAAAGTATAATCAGTAAAGGAGAGTAGGTCTAAAGAGCTTGGGAGGAATAAAAGGAGATTATAAGAGAAATCGGCTAGAGGGGTTAATCATAGAGTCAGTTAAAGGCCAGCTGTGATGAATCTTGGGGGTGCTAGATTGTAAATAGAACTTTAAAATTGTTCGGGAAGTAAATCATGCTGAACTCTTACAAATTGAGATAAGAATAATTATCAAGTATCATGTCCTAAGGTTCAGGTCATAAAAGAGAACACTGAGAAATCCATGAACAGACAAAGAAGAAAGAGATCGCAAGGGAGCTATGTGCTATGAATGTATTTTCACGCAGGATACTTCATAGCTAAGCTCTATGTGACATTTGCTTAGGGTTTACTTCATTGGAGGTATCTACCAGAATACCATCAAGTGGGAGGCAAATATAAGCTAAAGAACTGATAGGATGTGCTGAATTACAAGGAGCTTGGTAAGAAAAGGCTATCAGAGAAAGCAAGGTTGCAATATCCTAAACATAGATGAACATGCATTCAATCTTTTTTTTTAACTTTTGGGTGTTAGCAGTGAGTGTTTTACTATAGATGGCCAGTGGCAGGTGCTTTTTTGGAGGAATCTTCTATATAATGCTGCACTTAGCCAACGTTGTCATAGTGACAGAGCTTGATACCTGAGAGGCAACCAGAGAGGATCCAATAATAAGAAAGCAAAAGAATTAAAAAACACAGTAGTTTGAAAACTTTACTTTGGAATAGGTAGCTCCCAAGAGCACCATGCTTTACCTCAAAGTGAATACAGTGGTACCTCGAGATACGAGTTTAATTCATTCCATAACCTTGAGGCATGGGAAACTATGAGACGCTCGAGTCGCGGTAAACTGGTGGGTCGTGTGCAGCCTACTGATCCGCGAGATTACTCGTATCTCAACTGTTGCTCGTATTTCAAAGCAAAAATCGCTCGCTCGATGGCTCATATCTCAAAAATCATGTATGTTAGGGCACTCGTATCTTGAGGTACCACTGTAATCATAATGACATTGAAAGATCAAAGTAATTAATTTTATCCTGTACAGTACCACTGGTATCAGATAAGGCTTCCATATACAATATTGATAATTTTAAAGAGAAAATAAAAAATTCAGTTTAGGTTTTGAAAAGATAAACTTGTTTAGTAGTAAGTGAAAGATAACTACATGTTACAGTGTGGCACACATTCATACCCAAAAGATAAAAATGAAACTCCACAGCACAGCGTATTGGTGGATCTAATTTGTGCAGGGTATGAGAATCACCTGGGCTCTCCCTAAAACACCACACCTGGAGTGAGTGCATATTAAATGTTCAATCATTCTAGTACCTTTTTTTTTACTTTTTTGTCCTGAGTCAGACGGCTACTATTCATATTATGATTTAAAAATTGGCTAGCTCCCCTAATTTTTGCTGTGGTGTGTTTCTGAAGATAGTGCCATTTAGGCTTCTCTTATTCCAATTGCATATAAAATTATAGCTATCTTTGTTGTTCAGAGAAAATGCAAGTTATATTGTGAATCCTTATATTTCAGTTAAGTAATTTGGTTAACGTATTTATTAGGCATCTGCTTTATGCCAATCCCTGTTTTGTGGGTTTGATAGTGAGCAAGAACAGACCTGTTTTCTGCTTCCATAAAATGAAGGTCCGATAGGAAAGACAAATAGTTACACAACTAAGTGCACAAAACATATTGACCAAGCACTTTAAAGGAGATGCATATGGGTGCTATGGAAGCCAATAAAAAGTATCTGTGACTGAGCTAGATTAACCTGGAAAGGAGGTTTTCTAAGGAAGTGATACTTGAGCTGGAACTGAAAGATGAATAACAATTAATATAACTACAGGCCCGGTGCACGGAATTCATGCATGGGGGAGGATGTCCCTCAGCCCAGCCTGCACCCTCTCCAATAGGAGACCCTTGAGGGATGTCTGACTGCCCCTTTAGGCTTGATTCTATCAGGCCTCTTACAATTAAGGACTGCCTTCCTGATTGCCCTTAACTGCTCCGGCCTGCCAACCTGATCACCCCCTAAACACTCCCCTGCCAGCCTGATTGATGCCTAACAGCTCCCCTGCCAGCCTGTTTGCTTTTAACTGCCTTCCCCTGTGGGCCTGTTCCCCCCCCAACCCCCAACTGCCCACCATGTAGGCCTAGTCACCTTCAACTTCCCTCCTCTGCTGGCCTGGTCATCCCAAACTGCCCTCCCCTGCAGGCTTGATCACTCCCAACTGCCCTCCCTTGAAGGCCCGGTCTCTCCCAACTGCCCTCCCCTGCTGGCCTGATCACCCACAACTGCCCTCCCTTGCAGGCTATCTTGTGGTGGCCATATTGTGTCCACATGGGGGCAGGATCTTTGACAACATATGGCGTGTTGGAGTGATGGTCAATCTGCATATTGCTCTTTTATTAGATAGGATAGAGGCCTGGTGCATGGGTAGTGGCCAGCTGGTTTGCCCTGAAGGGTGTCAGGATAGGGGTTTCCTTGGGGTGGAGTGGCCTGGTTGAGGGGCCTGTAGTGGTTTTTTAGGCCAGCTACACCCCCCAGCGATCCCAGCAGAGGTCTGGGATTTATTTATCTTCTACAATTGAAACTTTGCAGCCTAGAGTGGAGCCAAGCCTCCTGCTGGTTCTGTGGCTGCAGCCATTTCTATTGGGATTTATTTGTCTTCTATAATTGAAACTTTGTAGCCTTAAGCAGAGGCCAAGGCAGGCCAGGGCTGCAGAAAGCTTGGCTTCCTCCATCACCGGGGGCAACCCTAGCCTCCTGTTCTCTCCAGTTCCGTGGCTGCTACCATTTTTGTTGGAATTTATTTATCTTATATAATTGAAACTTTGTATCATTGAGTGGATGCCTGGGCTGGCCAGGGTATGCACAAAGCTTGGCTTCCTCCATTGCCAGGGAAATCCAAGCCTCCTTCCTGCTCTCTCTGTGGCCACAGCCATCTTGTTCAGGGTTAATTTGCATACTCGCTCTGATTGGCTGGTGGTTGTATGGCTGTGCCTTGTGGTGTAGCAGAGGTACGGTCATTTTGCATGTTACTCTTTTATTAAATAGGCTATTTTAGTAGGTGGGGAAGAGTGTGAGAACAGAGACAGAAAGCAAGAGAATGAGAGAAGGGGTTATGGCTGAAGTGATAAAAGTGAAGTAGAATATAGAGTGAACAGCTAAGTGAGGCTACAGAGATGACTCTGAGCCTTCCAGTGTTGAATTTTATAGGCTTTATTACAAAATTATTACTTAATGCTGAACAGTAGGAAACTATTGGAGGTTTTAGAGGATGGAGGAGAGGTTAGTGGGTGACCAGAGTTGATAGGAAAAGACAGGTAGGAAGCTATTTTAATAGTCAAGGAAATTGATAGCAGTGGTGAGCACTGTAAGTGAACTTCAGTGAATCTCAGGAAGTACAATCAATAGGACTTTGTGTTTGCAGCCTCATTTAAACGTGATTAACTTCGTGAACACCCTATCTTCAAGTAAGGTCACTTGGTAAAATTTATGAAGCTTACTTTAGTAGTTTAATTTTTCTACTGTAACTTTTTCATATTATTTTAACAGAAATAATTCTTACCAACCTGTGTGTAATGGAACATTGAGGAATCTGCATCACTATATAGGACAGCTATTTTAATAATAACTTGAATACCTGAAAAAAATCTGGTCAAGATTATTACCTATGCATGCCATGTGATGAATGAATGTAATACAACATAATGTTAGGATTTCAACATGAGAATTTTGGGGGACACAGTTCAACCCATGACATACTCTTATCTCTTATTAGTGTCTAGTTATTAAAAAACTTGAAATGACAACTGATGGTCTGAAGTTGGGCAAGGAGATGAAGATGAAATAAATATTTTTTACTATATGTCATATACCCAATTGTGTATATGACGAAAGTCATGGACTAAAATTGTGACTCACTCATTTTTATTTACTTACATCACAGTGAAAAAAAAATTAGTTTAAAATCATTCTTTTTTTGTTTTGTTTTAATGGAGAAAATAAACTGATGAACAATAGAAACAGAGGCATAGATACATGCATGGAACAGACTGAAAGCTCTGAGTGGGGTGTGGGGGCTGGATGAAAAAAAGGTGAAAGGATTAGCAAAACACATATTTATAATACAGACACAGACAACATTGTAGTGTTAGCCAGAGGGAAAAGGGTTTGAAGGTCCTTGGAGGTGAGCCAGGGGGGCTAAAGTGGAGATGGAAAGAGACTCTGCTTGGTGTGATGGGCGCACAATGCATTGTGCAGATGATGTTTTGTTGAGTTGTACACTGGAAAACTGCATGGTTTTGTGAACTGAGGTCACTCCAATAAATTCAATTAAAAAAAGGGGGAAAAGTCCAGTCCAAATTGCATCTATAAAACAACTTGTTTTCACCATAAAATAATGAAGTATACCTTTCCTTCAAGTAATTTATTTGGATTTATGTATTAAAAGTTACATAAGGTCAAAAATAAATAAATAAATCATTCTGAGCTGCTAATTCACTGCTTTGCAAAAAAATAGTCAAGAAAAATATTGCAGGTCAGTAGTTGTACCTTTGTTTATGAAGATATACTCTGTTTTATCATTATGTCTAATCACATAGAAGGTATTTGTGCATAAAATATACAGTAAAATATTCCTCAGTCTTGTTTTGAATGTGCTATAGAATAAATTAAGGAATAATATTCTTTATATTATTCCATAGTCAATATACAGGTATTCAGTTAAAAGGGAAAATAAAAGAATAAAGTCAGATGGCTACAGCAATTTACCTTGGTCGGTTTTCTTACTTTCACAGAGTAGTAAAATGAAATGGAGTTTTATTCTGTGGTGTTTATTTTATGTTGCATCATACATTTTTACATAAAATTTTATCAAGCTTACTTTAGTAGTTTAGTTTTACTTTTCTACTGTAGCTTTTACAGGTTATTTAAGCAGAAATCATTCTTACTAACCTGAATGTAATGGAATCTGTATCTATGTAGGATAACTATTTGAATAATCATTTGAATACCTAGGAGGGGTCTGATCACAGTCATTAACCTGTGCATGCCATGTAGTGAATGAATATAATTGAATATAATAAACCTTGTAGCTATTTTCTTTTGCCCTTTTAGGCCTCCATATTTCCATCTTTATGAATTTATAAATAAATTCCCTATTTTTTTTTTTTGTAAACCAAGACCCAATAATTTTTTTTTCAGATTGCAATATTCATTGACTATATTTAGTAGAAAAGTGTGCATGTCTATAAACTATACATATGTAATTATCAACACACATAGACAAGTTTGGGTACCATGAGCTCAATGGAAGCATTCATTTGTAGAAGAAGAATTGTAACTATTAAAATTGCCTAGGTTTACAGCCTCCTTTACTCTTGTGATTAAAAATAATGACAAAATAAACACTCAGAGATACAGAGAACAAAGTGAAGGTTGCCAGATGGGAGGGAGGTTGGGGAGCTGGGTGAAAAAACGAAGGGTTTAAGAGGTACAAATTGTTAGTTATAAAATAGTCATGGGAATGTAAAGTACAGCATAGGAAATATAGTCAATAATATTCTAACAGCCCAGCTGGTGTGGCTCAGTGGTTGAGCATCAACCTACGAATGAGAAGGTCACAGTTCGATTCTTGGTCAGGGCACATGTCCTAGTTACAGGCTCAGTCTCAAGGGTGGAGCATACAGGCAGTAACCGATCAATGATTCTCTCTCATCATTGATGTTTCAATATTTCTCTCTCCCTCTTCCTTCCTCTCTGAAATAAATAAAAATATATTTTAAAAATAATGATATTCTAATCATTATGTATGGCACCAAATGGGTATTAGAATTATTGGGGGATCCTCTCATAAATTACATAATTATCTGACCATTATGCTTTACAATGGAAACTAATCTATAATAATAAAAGCATAACATGCTATTTAGACTGGTCGTCATTCTGGACAACCTTCTAGATGAAGTTGTGATGGTGGGGGCTGAGGCAGAGGCAGTCACCATGGCGGAAGGGGCTGAGCCTCTTGCACACTTTTGTGCATTGGGTCTCTAGTGTAAAATAATATTTAATGACAACTGTAATTGAAAAATTTAGGGCAAAATTCTAGGATTTCTACCTCTCCATCTAATTTTGGTGCTCCTATTTTTGTTTGTTTGTTTTTTCTCGGTTGGTATATAAAGGGCAGTAAAAGTATAACTTGCTGAATATTCACTTAAAAATAAAAATATACTTCTTAAAAAATAATGTATACTGCATATTTAATGATAAAAGCCTTTTTACTAAAAATTTTAATATATTTTTATGTGTATTATAATTTACACATCATGTTAGTATTTTAAGTAGATGGTTCATTGAATCAGCCTATTAATTTTAAAGTTTTACAGCTTTATTTTACCTTCTCTGAAAAAAACCAACGCATAGCTGAGACCGGTTTGGCTCAGTGGATAGAGCGTCAACTTGCGGACTGAAAGGTCCCAGGTTCAATTCCGGTCTGGGGCATGTACCTTGCTTGCAGGCACATCTCCACTATGGGGCGTGCAGGAGGCAGCTGATCGATATCTCTCTCTCATCGATGTTTCTGACTTTCTATCTCTCTCCCTTCCTCTCTTTAAAAAATCAATAAAATATATTAAAAAACAAACAAACAAACAAAAAACAATACATATGGGTACATACATGTTTCCTTATATTTGATGTTTCCATAGTCATGTGCCTGTCACAACCGTGTAAAAACTATCACTACCTATATGTTTGAATTTAGGAAAGACACTTTTAGGTAAGTTCATTTCAAGTGTAAATTCTATGGGAACGTAAAGTGCAGCACAGGGAATCTATACTAATAAAAGGGTAATGTGCGAATTATACCAGATGTCCTACAAAGCCATGATGGTGGGGGCTGAGGCAGATGTGGTTAGGGGCAATCAAGCCAGCAGGGGAGAGCTGTTAGGGGTGATCAGGCCAGCAGGGGAGAGCAGTTAGGGGTGATCAAATAGGTAGGCAGAGAGATTAAGCACAGTCAGGCTGGCAGGCAGGTGAGCTGTTAGGAGCCAGCAGTCCCAGATTGCAAGAGCAATGTCCATCTGCTGGCAGTTGGACATCCCCTGAGGAGTCCCAAATTGGAGAGGGTGCAGGCACTGTGAGACCCCTCCCATGCATGAATTTTGTGTACTGGGCCTCTAGTATAGTTAATAATATTCTAATAACTATCTATGGTGTTAGATGGATGTAAGACTTTTGGGGATGATCACATTGACATTAAATTATGCAATGTCGAATCACTGAGGTGTACACCTGAAACTAATGTAATAATGTCTGTCAACTATAACTGAAATAGAAAAATGACTCTAAAATGGAAAAAAAATAAATCCTACTTAACACTATACAGTTTTTACTTATACAAACAGTTGTTACTTATACAAACTAGTAGCATTTACTAAAATACTTAACACTATACAGTTTTTACTTATACAAACAGTTGTTACTTATACAAACTAGTAGCATTTACTAAAATACTAAGTTAATTTAAATTTGTCTGCATTCCCCGTTTATTTGGTGTATAACAATGCATTCACTATCTATATAGTGACTTGTTTTTCAAGAGTTTGGATTTATGTTTGGAAGATAGTTATACAAATGATTAAAGGACTGTACAAACTAGCATAAATAACAAAAACTCACAAAGTCCAGGCAAGTATTTACACTGAATACAGATAGAAAAAATAGTGTTAGTAGGCAGATTTGTTTAGCTACATAGTGCAAGATCAGGAATTCATTCAAGATCTGATGAAGACCATGAGAGTAAAGAAGAGTGACAGCTAAGATTAAATTTCAAAAGTCCTTAAGCTCTGTGATCATATTATTCCCTTTTTCAAGAGTTTCCAAGATATCCTATGACCAGCAATGACCAAGCTATTAATGTATTAACACATATTAATACTATCTGTATATTTAAAACCTTAAGCAACCATTGTAACTGAACAGGCTGTGTGGGGCAACCAGGCCAACAGAGGGGTTAGTGAGGGGAAACCAAATGAGCAGCAGGCTGCGTGGGGTGACCATGCCAGCAGGGGGGACATTGGGGGTTACCAGTCCTGTTGGGGGTGACTAGGCCAGCAAAGGGGGGCAGTTAGGTGCCATCAGGCAGGCAGGAATGCAGGTGAGCAGTTAGGAGCCAATAGCCTCAAATTGTGAGAGGGATCCTGGATTGGAAAGGGTGCAGGTTAGGCTGAGGGAACCTCCTCCACCCCTGTGCATGAATTTCGTGCACTGGGCCTCTAGTTTGATATATAATACGTAACCTGGAAGAATCTGGTTTATTCTAAAAATAATTTCCCATGCGATTAATTCTTCCTTGTTGACTGAAGATGAATGTTTAGAAAGATGAATGTTTAGAAATTGAGCAAAAGATTGGCAGATGGGAAGAGGATATATTATAACTGAATGTCCTTAACTTTTGCTGCCAGGTGACTTCCTTCATTTTTTCAAATCAAAGGAATACATACAAATGTTATTAAATCATGTAGTTCAAAAGGATCAATAGTAAACTATAACACCCTGTACTTCATATGTTTCTACTTCCAGAGTCAGTATTTTTATCATTATTGTTCTCAATTTCTCTGTGAATTACATTTATAAATCTAAATCAGAGGTTGGCAAACTATGACCCATATGACAAATCCAGTGTGCTGTTGTATTATTTTAAGGCCTATAAAATAGAATGTTTTACATTTTTAAAAGATTGTTAAAAATCAAAACAAAGCAATTAAGATGAATATGTAATAGAGATTGAATATAATCACACATACCCACGCATATAAACATTCAAGCATGTATGCATACTTGTTAATTTAATAACCTAAACATTTAATTTTGTACTGTATAATAAAAAGTACTATACTCATAGTGCTACTACCAATCTATTTCATATTGCTAGTTTTTATATTAGTATTAACTTTTTGTTTACTTACATTTGTAGCTTTAAATACTGTACTATTCTTAAACTTCTGTTTTTTGTTACGGTACTTTTGGGTGGGCATAAGAATAAATCTATAGGCAGTGATTAGTGGAAATTAATTTGGCTTGTCTTTTGTTCAGGTTTAGTTATATTTTTAAAATTTTTATTACTGAGACCAGGTATTATCTACCCCAAAACTAGCACAATGCCTGATACTCAGTAAGACTCTAATATTTCTTAAGTGTATGTTTGTATGTATAAATCTATGTATATATAGGACAGGTTCTTTCTTGGGGAGGAGTCCCCATTATGTTTACAGAGGCTTGTGTTGGTTTGTACAGGTGATGCTGTAGTCGTAGTATTTCTTACCATACTTAATTACATCCAACAGAGTGAATCAGAATTTTAAGTACACTTATTTGTCAGTATTTGCTGAAATACCTTCTGTTTTGTTTTTAAGCTGCCATAGATACTACTTCTGTGACGCATTTTTCTTTGTGTAGAGTTAAGGTTGTTGCATAAAAAAAAAAAGAAGACTTAGACATTGATTGGAGGCTCAGACGTGATATCACTCAAAATCTCAACAAATACTTAAAGGAGCATGTTAGCCCTGACTGGGTTGGCTTAGTGGATAGAGCACCAGCCTGTAGACTGAACGGTCCAGGTTCGATTCTGGTCAAGGTCATGTACCTTTGTTGCGGGCACATCCCCAGTTGGAGATGTGCAAGAGGCCGCTGATCGATGTTTCTCTCTCATTGGTGTTTCTAGTTCTCTATCCTTTTCCCTTCCTCTCTGTAAAAAAAGATCAATAAAATATATTAAAAAAATAAAAAATAAATAAAGGAGCATGTTATTCACACACTGTTTTACATAGTAGTAATGCAGTGGTGAACAAGACAGTCATGGTTGCTGCCCTCATGGAATTTAGTAGGAAAGAGGCAAATAAACAGACATATACATAAGCACATATAAATGCAAATTGATATAATTTGAAGGAAAAGTAGAAGTTATTTGAGAGTAGCAGAGAATAGGTTTCTAAATCATGAGACCTTTTTATATCTACAGATAATTAATGTTTAGCATCCCAAACTATTTTAATTCCCCTAAGATAGTAGTTCTCAAACTTTTGCAGGCATCAAAATCACATGGAGTGTTTGTTAAAAATGTGTGTTTTGAGGCGCCAAGTTTAAAGTTTCTTATTCACTAGGTGTGGGTGGGCATGGGGATATATTTGCATTTCTGATAAATTCTAGATGTTTGTGATACTGCTGGTCCTGGGAACCACACTTCAAGAACCACTGATTTAGGATGGTGGTTTCAGTATTTTGGAACCACTTCTAGTGCTTTAACAAAATATTGATGCTTATTAGTTCCTGTGCTTGGGAATTCTGATTTAATTGTGTGCCGTTATAGCCTGAGTATGGAGCTTTTAAAAATATCCCAGGTGGGTCCTGGACAGTGTTACTTAGTAGTTAGAGCATCAGCCCTCGCACTGAAGGGTTTCAGTTTCAATTCTTGGTTGTGGGCACACTCGTGGGTTGCAGGTTCATTCCCCACCTTCAAAAGCAATGGGAAAAATATCCTCATGTAAGGATTAACAAAAAAAGAAAAGAAAATGCCCCAGGTGGTTCTGATGTGCAGGCAGGGTTGTAAGCTATCCAGTCTAGAATTTGAATATGTATAGATATACCATTTCTCAGTGGGACTGAAAGTATGTAATCCTTTGGTAAGATTGCATGGAAAAGATGGGGAAAAGGTTGGACTAGAAGGCTACAGTAAAAATATGGCACCTAAATTAAGGCTTAAAGGAGAATCTATCAACACCATAACTTGACAGAGAGAGAAGAGGGTATGTCAGAAGAAATGGTGATGGCACACTAATATGCTTCATAAAAAAAAACAAAAAAAACCTAGGCTACATTTCTGAAATGGAATCATTTTGATATTGAGAATCTTCTGTGTTAGAAACAGAGGGGATACTTGAGTTTTAATTTACAAATAAATATAAGGATCATCTGTACCATATTTAAGTAATGTTTATTAATACATTCTACTTAATAGGATGAGAAGAAGAAACCGAAAGACTAGGAGATACGGAGTTTTGGACACTAATATAGAAAACATGGAACTGACACCTTTAGAACAGGATGATGAGGATGACGACAACACGTTGTTTGATGCCAATCATCCTCGAAGGTAAGTGTCCCGCAGTTTAATCCCATGAATCAGGAGGCAAGTCCTGAACAAGCAAATTGAAAAATTAAAAGTATAATTTCCTTTAATAGTATTTATTCTAACAGATTTTATATAGTTCTGTTTAATGGAGTTCTTTGTGCTACCCAACCAATAGTGCACATGCACATTGTTTTACTAAAGTTAACATAAAGAATAGAATGCCATCCCCAAAAGAAATCTTCATTGTAGATCTTGCAGAAATGTGTCCTTTTAATTGCTGCATACTAGGAATATGTATTAACTCTGTGTATGTGTGTGTTTGTGGTATGGGGGAGGGAGATGGTAAAATTGATTTTATTATTGCATTCTGAAGATATTTTGGTGTTAATCTGAGTTACTCTGTTCGTAAACAGTGCTTCTTGGCAAAATTGTGGGACTAACAGTCTATGGTCTGGTAGTGTAGCTTTATTTTTTCTCAGATCTAGCTTTGCTGAGTGTTAAGACCTTTCCTAAGAGGTTTGGAGAAATGAAATTATATGGATATAGAATTTCTTTCAGTGTAAATGAAGGAGGAAAAGAGGCAATCAAGATTCTAGTCAATAGAAGACATTTGGATAGAGGGGGGATTACTTTAATGAAGGAAAACTGGAGTCCAAACTCCATTAATTCAGTGAACAGGAATCTCTCCGATGTTCTGATATTGGTATTAGAATTAAACATACATTATGCCATCAATTTATTTAACACTTCAAACTTATTCTGTAGGAAAGATGCATATAGATCTTATTATGACTCACTTTAATAACACATGATGATCAAGTATAATGCCATTTGTTTCTCCCAATAAAGGCAAAAAAATCAATACTAATATGAAAACTGTGTAATAAGGTCTTTTGGGCCCTGAAAGAAGACTTTCACCAGCGCTTTCCAAGACAGCCATATATTAAGATACCATGAAATGGGTGATAGTGGTAGGATATCTTTAGAGGGATAAGATCGGGGGTCTTATTACTGAGCCCAGTGAGAAGCCTGGACAAAGTAGGGTAACCAAACTGCAATAGGGGTGATTATAATAGTCACTTGTTGATAAATACCTACTTTAGAGCAGGATGTTCCAGACGCCATGCTAGGCTCCTTACATGTACTACATGAAATAAAAGACACTCTTATAAAGTAGTTCTGATTTCCATTTTAAAGATAGGAAAACTGAGGCTCAGAGAGTTTAAATGATTTAGAACTATCTTCCTGCTTCAGTCTCACTTCATTTATTAAATACTTATAGGATTTACTAGAGGCCTGGTGCATGAAATTTGTGCACAGGTTGTGGGGGTGTACCTCAGCCCAGCCTGCACCCTCTCCAAACTAGGACACCTCAAGGGATGTCCAACTGCTCTTGTAGGCCCAATCCACAATTCAGGACTGCTGGCTCCCAACTGCTCTCCTGTCTGCCTTCCTTATTGCCCCTAACTACTTCTGCCTGTCAGTCTGATCACCCCCTAATCATTCCCCTGCCAGCCTGATTGATGCCTAACTGCTCTCTACCATCCAGTTTGCCCCTAACTGCCCTCCCCTGTGGGCCTGGTCACCCCTAACTGCCCTCCCCTGCAGACTTGGTCCCCCCAAACTGCTCTCTCCTGCAGGCCTGGTCACCCCAACTTCCCTCCTCTGCTGGCCTGGTCATTCCTAACTGCCCTCCCCTGCAGACTTGATCTCCCCCTACTGCCCTCGCTTGTAGGCCTGGTCCCTCCCAATTGCCCTCCTCTGCTGGCCTGATTGCCCACAATTGCCCTCCCTTGCAGGCCTGGTCTCTTTCAACTGCCCTCCCCTGCTGGCCAACTTGTGGTGACCATCTCTTGTCCACATGGGGGCAGTCATCTTGTTTGTTGGAGTGATGATCAATCTGCATATTTCTCTTTTATTAGTTAGGATGGAGGCCTGGTGCATGGGTGGAGGCCAGCTGATTTTCCCTGAAGGGTGTCCCAGATTAGGGTGGGGATTCTCTTGGGGCATGGACAAGGGGTCTATAGTGGTTTTCAGGCTGGCCACGCCCTCCGTGACTAGGAGGAGGCCCTGATATTTGAGATTTATATATCTTTTACAATTGAAACTTTGTAGCCTGGAATGGAGCTAAGTCTTCTGCTCGCTCCATGGCAGCAGCCATTTCTGTTGGTATTTATTTATCTTCTATAATTGAAACTTTGTAACCTTAAGAGGAGGCCTGGGTTGGCCAGGGTGTGTAGAAAGCTTGGCTTCCTCCATTGCTGAGGCAAACCAAGCCTCCCTCCTGCTCTCTCTGTGGCTGTAGCCATCTTGGTTGGGTTAATTTGCATACCCACTCCTGATTGGCTGTTGGGCGTGGCTTGTGGGTGTAGCAGAGGTGCAGTCAATTTGCATATTACTATTTTATTAGATAGGATACTTATGAGAAGAATAATGATAAATTATGTTTGTTTTGTTATCTAAACCAGCTCTTGCTACTATTCGTTTTAAATGAGGACCCCAAAAATTAGGATATAAATTTTTATTTTGCCTACCTTGTCATATTAGTTGCAATGCAAAATCATGTTAGTCTACAGTATAACTGCTGGTAATACTTGCTGGATCATCTCTTACTGATGCTGCCTTTATTGTTTAAATGCTTTCTAAAATTAGATCATCTTCATTTTCTAAATTCTACCAGCAAAATAACAGGAAACAAGTTATTTCCAGAAAGGTAAATGGATTTCCTTGCTTACAATTTTACCACAGTATAAAATAATTCCCTTGTAATTAGCCCTTTCTGAAAGGGATTTTTTTTTAATGGTGCTTTTAATATTTCAAAATTTGAATAATGATGGTAGTTGGTAGCTGGGACTTGTAATTATTTTCACTCTTTCTTTATATTATATTGAACAATATGAAACTGTCAAATATTGTTTAATCTAAATTTTCAAAAGAGGATATATTCATATGGAAGATGTCACAGGTAGGACTGACTTCAAGTAGAGTATTTCTGGCCTCCAGCTTCTTTTCTCCATGATCCCCTGGGTTCTGCCCATTTTCATGTGTCAGCTTCATTTTTAGGCTGATAGTAAGATGATTCCAGCAGTTCTTATTATTACATTCAGAACGCTAGCTTTCCCTGGAAGTTAGGCACTAGTTCTCTTGTGACTGTTTCTTAGAAATGACTAACAATTTCCTTAGAAACTCTTAACAGAGTTTTAACAAAATTGTTTTCTGGAAGTGACTTTTGCTGCTTGTTATTTGTTTTTTATGTCATTGGCCATGTGATAATTTCTAAACTAACCCTGGGAAGCCCTAGCAGGTTTGCCTTAGTGAATAGGGTGTCGGCCTGTGGACTGAAGAGTCCTGGGTTAGATTCTGGTGAAGTGCCCATGCTCAGAGTGTGGGCTTGAAAGAGACAGCCAATCAATGATTCTCTTTCATCATTGATGTTTCTATCTCTCTCCCTCTTCTGTTCTCCCTAAAATCAATAAAAATATATTAAAAATAAAATGAAATAACCTTGGGAAAAAAAGTCAAAGTGCCATGATTACATCAGAATTATCTTTAGGGAGTGATTGAATATTAAAGAGTTAACCACCATTACCACTACATTTAGTAATTTAAGCATTGAGGTTCATACATCCAATGGGGAAAATTTGTAGGTATATAGAAAATATTAACTTGAGCAGCTTGGTTCACTTCTCTTGAATTTGCTATTGATAGCCTAATTTTATATTTTAAAGGCATGTCTTTTGTTTAGTTATGGAAACATTTTACACAAAGGAATTATAAAGCTAAAAATCAAATAATTATTTAACTATTACATAGGATGTTTTAGCGTTCTTAGAAAGTTTAATGAGGAATAATCTAAGAGCATATATTGACTAAAAATTACTGGCATTTTCTTCAAGTGAAACAATATATTTCATATATATAACAATTTAAAAATATTGGGATACTCATAACCAGTATCAAAAATGTAATTTAAAACATTGCTTTATGAGCCAAGACCGGTTTGGCTCAGTGGATAGAGTGTCGGCCTGTGGACTGAAAGGTCCCAGGCACAATTCCAGCAGGGGGCGTGCAGGAGGCGGCTGATCGATGTTTCTCTCTCATCGATGTTTCTGACTTTCTATCCCTCTCCCTTCCTCTCTGTAAAAAATCAATAAAATATATTTAAAAAAAAATTTTTTTAAACATTGCTTTATATGAGAAACCAAGATGGCGGCATAGGTGAACACCTAAACTGCTGCCTCACACAACAATTTCAAAACTACAACTAAAAGACAGAATGGATATCATCTAGAACCACAGGAAAGCTGGCTGAGTGGGAATTCTACAACTAGAAGGAAAGAGAGGGGCTCACGGAGACTCAGAAGAGCTGCATAAAGCTGAGGTATGGAGACACGCACATGGAGAGGACAGATGGCTGGCTGGCTTCTTCTGGCAGGAAGGAGATGGAAACTCCTGACTGCACTGAACCCCAGATCCGACTGCCTTGAACCCCAATTTTGGTCAAGATTCATACAGGGGAGTCTGGACTGTAGTGAAAAGGGAAAGTGGAGAGAAACGTAGAAGAGCTGTGAAAAGGGAGGGGTCTACAAGCGCACGCAGAGAGTACTGACTGCTGATCGTGTTGCTGGCTTTCTCTAGTGGGAGAAAGATAGAACCTCCCAACTACATTGAAGTCTAGTCTACTTCTGACTGCACTGAACCCCAGTTTCGGGTGAGACCCTGGAGTCCCAGACTCATAGGGGTCCCCAGAGCGCACGGAAATTCAGGGGAACTGGAAAGGCAGAGGTCTGGTGGTGTGCGTGAAAGGCAGAGGTCCAGAGGTGTGCATGTGCACAGAGGGGGCTGCAGTGATTACTGAGAGACACTGAGACCCAGGGGCCACGTAGGGCGGGGCTGACAGCCAAGGCTGTCTCTGTTCAACCCTGAGACTCCACCCCACCTAAGCTGAACAGTAATACCTTTGCAATTTTGCAAGTCTAGTGTCATAAGTCTGACTCCAGCACAGAAATTCTCCTGGTGTAGACACAGCTGATCCTCACAGTCATTTGGCTTGGAGGTCAATTCCCCCCAGTGATACCAACAACAATTAAGACTTAACTACAGCTGAAACCAGTTTGGCTCAGTGGATAGAGCGTCGACCTGTGGACTGAAAGGTCCCAGGTTCAATTCCGGTCAAGGGCATGTATCCTGGTTGCGGGCACATCCCCAGTAGGGGTGTGCAGGAGGTGGCTGATTGATGTCTCTCTCATCAATGTTACTAACTCTCTATCCTTCTCCCTTTCTCTTTGTAAAAAATCAATATAAAGACTTAACTACAATAAGCCTGTACACACAGTCCACAAAGGAGTGCACCAAGAGAGTCCACCTCAAGTAACTGAGGAGGCGGAGCTACTAGGCCATATAGGACACCTAGCACACAAAGCTATTCTACCAACTCAGGAAAGCAGCGAAAATGCAGAGACAAAGAAACAGATCACAAAGAAAGAAATGGAGGAAAACAAATGACTGGATATAGAGTTCAAAACCACGGTTATAAGGTTTTTCAAGAATTTCCTAGAAAAGATGGATAAATTTAGCAAGACCCAAGAGGAGATGAAAAAGGGCCAACTAGAAATTAAACATATTCTATCTGAAGTAATAAATATTATACAGAGACCTAATAGTAGACTAGAAGAATGCAAGAATCAAATCAAAGATTTGAAATACATAGAGCAGAAAAACAAAAAGAAAAATTGTGAAGATAGTGTAAGGAGCTCCTGTGACAACTTAAAGCATATCAACATCAGAATTATGGGGTGCCAGAAGAAGAGAGAGAGCAAGATACTGAAAATCTATTTGAAGAAATAATGACAGAAAACTTCCCCCATCTGGTGAAAGAAATGGACTTACAAGTCCAGGAAGTGCACAGAACCCTAAACAAAAGGAATCCAAAGAGGACCACACCAAGACACATCATCATTAAAATACCAAGAGCAAAAGACAAAGGGAGAATATTAAAAGCAGCAAGAGAAAAACAATTATTTACCTACAAGGGAACACTCATAGGGTTGTCAGCTGATTTCTCAACAGAAACTATGCAAGCCAGAGGAGAGTGACAAGGAATATTTAAGTGATGAATAGCAAGACCTTGCAACCAAGATATCTCTACACAGCAAAGCTATCATTCAGAATTGAAGGGCAGATAAAGAGCTTCACAGATAAAAAAAGCTAAAGGAGTTCAGCAACACCAAGTCAGTATTATATGAAATGCTGAAAGGTACTCTTTAAGAAGAAGAAGAAAAAGGTAAAGATAAAAATTGTGAACAACAAATACATATCTATCAACAAGAGAATCTAAAAATAAGTGAATAAAAAAATTCAATGAATAGAATAAACTGGTGAATATAATAGAATCAGGGGCATAGAAAGGGAGTGGATTGACAGTTCTGAGGAGGAAAGGGGTAAGGGAGGTGCAGGGAGAGACTGGACAAAAATCATACTTCTATGGATGAAAACAATGAGTGGGGGCAGGTAAGGGGATAGGAAGGGTTGGGAGGGTGGAGAGGAGTTATGGGGGGAAAAGAGGAATAATTGTAATAATCTGAACAATAACGATTTATTAAAAAAAAAAAAAAAAGCTGCCGAAACCGGTTTGGCTCAGTGGATAGAGAGTCAGTCTGAGGACTGAAAGGTCCCAGGTTTGATTCCGGTCAAGGGCATGTACCTTGGTTGCGGGCACATCCCCAGTAGAGGGCGTGCAGGAGGCAGCTGGTCAAAGTCTCTTTCTCATCCATGTTTCTAACTCTGTATCCCTCTCCCTTCCTCTCTGTAAAATATCAATAAAATATATATTTTTAAAAAGTCAAAATATGTTAAAAAAAAAAGCTATCGAAGGTGGTCTGTTGGTGCCATACTTTATAGGTTTGGACAAGTGATCAAAAAGTAACTTTGTTTATGTGTAAACTAGTTAATAAAGGCCAAATTCTGTAATAAAAACAAATACAAAACAAAACAGTGCTTTATAACACAAAACAACAAATAACAATATTGTCTTGCTGTTTTGTTTGATTTATTAAACAACAAAATTATTATTTTATACTCTACACAAAAGGGAATTTGGACAATCTTAGTAGCAACTTCCAATTATATTACTTCAAGGTTATAAATTCTAATAATTTTTTCCAAGTTTGCAATTTTAAAAGTTCCTAAATTTGCTTTTTAGCTACTTCTAATCTGCATCATTAAGTTTAATATTGTATTGTATGTGTTCATTATATTTGTACGCAATGTTACTTGGCCACAAAATATTTTCTCTTTTTTAGCATCAGCATATCATAATCAGAAGGCTGATTCAAGTTTTATCCAGAAAACCTCATCAAAAGGATTTTATTTATTTAAAGTTATCAATTGGAAAATAGTTTTAATTTATAAAACACTACTTTTAACATGGCACATAATATATCAGAATAAGCAATAAAGTTTTTTTATTAAAGTCAATTATATGAGTGTGTAAATTGATATGACTATGAACTAGTCTTTAATTGCTCTCACTAGTTACATATAAAATCTCTTTGAAAAAGTTAAAATTATAATGTAAAAGATAGCATCTGACATAATTAATATAGACAAAATCACCATTTGTATTATTGGTGCAATTCACTCAAATTCCCTAATATTAATACTTTTATTATCTTCTTGTCACTCCAGATCTTTGGGAATATTTTAAATATGTTTAAATTTATTCCAGGATGAGCATTTACAGTATTTTTTTTTTTCTTGCAGATAAGAATGTGCCTTTTGATGAGAGGATTTCATCTTTCTACAATGAAGAACCGAATTTTTATGTTTAAGGAATAAGAAGCCACTTTATCAATGGGGTGGGGGGTATTTAAGTTACATATATTATGACAACTTTTAATTTGTTATTGCAATAAATACTGTATAATTTTGCTAAGTCTTTGTATGTATAGAAGTATTCCTAATAGGCTTAGAGTTATTTGGAGTAAACTGGTATAATAGAAATCTGTTTGAAAATTAATTTAAGGCAGAGTGTTTTCTGATCAGTTTTTGTTTCTTGCTTACAATATTATTGTAAACTGTTTTATATACTAATCAGATTTTTGGTTTTTTTTTTTTTTTTGTGCTTTTTGTTGTTGTTGTTGTTTATATTTACTGGTTATTTTTTTTCCTGGAATTATCAATTCCAACAACTAACTGGTGTGTAATTTTAAAAGTTCTTTATCAAGATATATTTCCCATTTTTAGGGGGAAAAGAATCCAAATTTATTACTTTGCATTTAGGTCTTTTAAATATTAATAAATGTCTGAATTGTATGCAAAACAATAAATATGATTCAAAATTATTTTAAGTGGTACAGACAAAATGTGTTCGCAAAATAAACCCAGATTATTGAATTATATATTAACATGTGTATTTTATAGGATTTTTAGGAAATTTTGTCATAAAAGGGTTATTACATTTTAGCAAATTTCTTATTAAATTAAGATATCTACTTTGATTAGATATTTGAGAAACCAGTGAATTTCTGTCATTTTTTTACTAATAGTATTGAGAAAGATAGAAATAATGGCATAAACATTTAGTCACATTACAGTGTGGGTAGGTGAATAAGGAATTAAAGTAAGTGCACAGACTTGGGAGTCGGACATACCTGGATGCAAAAAGTGACTTCATTATTTCTGAACAATTATTCAACCTCAGTTTTTCACATTCTAAAAATTAGAGAAGAACTTATAGCAAAGACATGAGTCATAAACTTAGTTCCTTACAGAGGCTAGGGAAGTAATTTCAATGTGTGTGTCAGTCAGGATAGGCTAGAACATGTAGTAGCAACAGAAAGATCCCCAAATCACAGTGGGTTACAACATAGATTTATTTCTCAGTTAGGCTGCCTATTTGCAATGGACTATGATTTTGCTATTCCCTATCTATTCTCCCTGGCTAAGGCTAATGGAGAAACCTCTGACTCATAGCTAAATGTCCAGACTTGTCAGAGTATATGGTAGTTCATAAGTTTCTGCCCGAAAGTGATATATTTCATTTGCACCTACATTTTATTGACCAAACTTTTACAGCCATTTCAGACTTTCATAAGGCAAGACTAGGTAATCCTGTAGCAATGAGGCAAATTGGATATTTGGCCACCCAAAGTGCCAACTTAGTTTGACCCCTGTACTCACTGGCATACCACAATGGGTCAAATCCCCGGTTGTCAGTGTATTTGTGTATATCCTGCAAGCAGGGATTAAAGCAAACATGCATTTCCTCTTCTGTAGGGATCAGCCTCTTTTCAGCTCCCAGTAATTCTAACAGGAAGTACTTGCCTAGTGTTGTAAAATCCTTTAGGTTTAATTTTCAAGCCAAGATTTCAAATTTATGTAAAGTTTCCTCATCTTAAAATATTATTAAAACATATTTGGATTAAAAAGCCCTATAACTACCATTTTGTGATATTTGAAAAATCATATCTCATAGTATCTTAGAAATAGTGACCATATTCATTTAATAACTGATACTTATAAACTAACTTTTATATTAAAACTAAATGGAAGTAAGAAATCTGCTGGAGAATAAAAACTTATTAAAAAGACTTACATTAATTATACTTTTCTTTTTTAAAACAATTTTTAAAGATGTTTTTATTTTTACAGATAGAGGGAAGAAGAGGGAGGGACAGAAACATCGATGAAAGGGGAAACATCAAATGGCTGCCTCCTGAACTCTCTAACAGGGATAGAGCCCACAGCCCGAGCATGTGCCCTGACCTGGAATCAAATTGGCAACTTGTTGGTGCATGGGTTGATGCTCAACCACTGAGCCATAACTTATAGTAATGATAATTTCCATAAATGATTTTCAAGTAGTTTGAAAGGGGGTGTTACCAGAACATTTTAAGCGGTGGTGTCAACTTTATTAGAAATATGCAATTTCTCTAGGTGACTACTTTAAAGAGAATATTTTTCCCACTGAATATGGAAATTCTGGCATGTTTGTTGAAAATGCTTTTATTCATTACTTTCATATAGTCATTCATAAACTGCAAATCTGTTATTATAATCATCACAATAAGCCATACTTTGAGTAAAGTGCCAGATAGCACACTGAAATTTAGGTTCTTTAGATACATTGAGGAAATGGTAGGATTTTCACCTACAAACATGCTGATGAAATGGTTAGGATTTTCATCAACAAAGCTGTATTTTATAATAAAATAGCTGGTGATATCTTAGATGTTGTGAAAACATGTTACTATTATTCTTTTCCATTCACATTTCCTTTTGGCTGTTTTATTGACGAAAGCCTAACCAAGGAATTAGAGGTAACTAGTGTAATTGTGTTCTAGTCAGGAGACAAGTAAGTGGAGAGAAAGGATAGGTTTGGAGTAACAGATATTCTACACTTGAACTGAAAGTTTCTGACCAGCCAGTGTGTGGGGCTTGAAAAGCAAGTTACTTCTTTCAGCCTAATTTCTCATGATTAGGAGGTAGATAACCACTGCGGAGCTGGTGGTGCTCAGCCTTCTCCTTGTCAGCTTCTAGATGGTTTGTGAGTTTAGTTCCCTAACCCAGGATATAATCTTTCACCTTTTGTTACTTAGCTTCTCTTTAAAAATATTTTTTTTGGTGTACTTGAACTTTATTTATTTTCACTTATTGGTTATCGCTTTGCCTAATTTACTTTTCTAAGTGAAACACTAAAGCAAAGCTAGTTTGCTTCTCTCATGTTAGGAGGTAAAATGATTGGAAGAATGAGGGTAGTGAAATAAGCCATTCTATAAATATGTGACTGGAATGCCTATTTTCAATATATTTTCCTGCCCATACCAATATCATGTTACAAGAAAAGAAGTAATGGTAGAAGGGAAAAAATTAGGGCATGGACGTTGCCCTAAACTTCCACGTCTGGTTGGTTCAGAAACCAAAGATACTGCATGTTCCATGAAAAGATCGTATTACTGAGACACAGTATAGGATGTATAGCCAGACTTCTGGCTCTATTTTAGCTTCTGGCTCTAACTATATGTGTTTTTATATGGGTTTCTCTACATTCTTATTATATAGATCCCTTTAGTACCCATGCTATGTTACTGGGGATAAGGCAAAATCACTCAGGTTTTTTTGTTTGTTTGTTTTGTTTTTGTCAAATAGACATATGAAGCAAACTAATCCACACATCTCTGATAGTTATTTCTCTCAATCTTGCAGGATCCTTCTAGAGGAATCCTGGGCCCACATCTGTTAATACTTAAAAGGGATTAGGAGGTCATTTTATCCTCTGGCTCTGCTCACCCTCTTGCCTGAAGAAAGGTCTTGACAGAGTGCAGCTCTGACTGTTTGGTTTTATTTTTCAGTCCTTTACCTCTAAAACAGGAAGGATGGCTTTCTGCTTCAGACTATTCAGACTTTAGCTCTTATCCTTTTATATCATGTATTTTTTATGAATCTATTATTACTATTCATCCATGGGAGATCTAACCTCCTAAAGTAGAACTTATTCCCCTTCTTTGTGCAGCTGGATTGATTGTGGTTCCTACCCAGGCTCATAAAAATAAATAAGTAAATACATAAATAAATGTCTTTATACCTTCTCCTAACTGGATCCTCAGACCAATTTTCCGACTGTATTTTACTCAGTTTCTCATGGACCACTAGCTTTTTTTGGATAAATTTGCTGATAATTTGAGTTAAGCAGACTAGTGTCAATATAGTCAGAGAGGCCTAGGAAGCGTACAGATTCCAAGCAACAGACACATGACATTTGATTAGTTGCCCTGGCCTTATCATATTTGCGGTAATAAAACACATGGAGCTGTGGATTTAACGAATCCTAAGATCTAAGGTACAATCTTTCAGAAGAGACAAACTGGAAATTTCTGCTGGTAGTTTTTGTTTTTGTTTTTTTCTTGGAATATGGCAAGAAATCATCCCAATTCTTTATTTGGTCTTTTCTATTAGGTTTTAATTTTCATTTAAATATATATGAATTTTATTTCACAATATTCCATAGGTTTTTGTTTTGTCTTCTCTGACTGATAAAACGAACTTTGACAGGGGTGGATTACTCAAGCTTATTTCTCACATCCCCAGGGGTCTGCTGCTTACTACTTCTGAATTAGTTGCCATCATGATACTTAATATTCCTAACAAAAACACATTATTTGGATATCTGTGTAGTTTTATTGACTCTTCTTTATGACATGCTTGATATAAAAAAACAATTATATCTGAGGATCTAAAACCCCAAACTGTTAACTAGACCATAGAGACTCTTTATAGACATGTTGAGGAGCAAAGGTTTCTTTTCTACAGGAAATGTGATAGTTCCGAGTCTATAGAAATATTTTTAAAATATGCATGTGCTGGTCCTATACTCTAGTTATTTCCATTATTTTGCATAGGGAGTGGCCCAAGTATCTGTATTATGAGAAAGCTTCTGGGATTCTGTTATAAACTCAGAAGATCCTCTGCCAGTCTGAAGACGAACCACATCAGGATGAAGAGCAGAGCGTCAGACACTGACAAGCCCTGTAGTGAAATAATCACCAGTTTTCCCAACTCCGTTATCGTCACTATTTCTTTTTTTACAGATCGTTTTCTGCAGGTAACTAGTAAAACAGTCTAATTAAACACGTATGTCCTAAAAGCTTCAGATTTGTTCATTCTTTCCATCCTATACTAACTCTTTGAGGGAGAGATTATTCACATTTTGTTGATAAGGATGCGGAGGCTAAGAAAGATTAAGGCTAGTGGTAACAGATTGTTCTATTGAATATGAGTTAACAAAATTTATTTGTGAACTAATATTGATTTTAGATTGTTTCCAAAGAAAGGATAAGGTTATAATGTACATAAAATGAGATAAAATCAACTTGAAGAGTTGAGGAAATTGAGGCACAAGGAAACAAGGTAGGAAAAGAAGGTCACAGTAAGATCTTGTCCCATCTATACCATGAAATTCCATACTCTTTCTATAAATGTCACTCAAGAAAGAGGCAGTTATTCAGTCAATGCTGGTACAGGAGCTAGAGAGAGATTTCACCAGATTCTCAATGAGTAATATAACTTGAGGTCCTCTGGTACACAGTAGTGAACACTTTTTTTTTTTAATATGCTCACATTAAACCTGCAAAGTAGATCATGTGCATCTGTTTTATAATATAATTCAGTAAATTAATTTCATAGGAAAGCAAATTAGTTGTTTATATACAACCATTTCCTAATTTATACTAACTGAAGGCTAAATTTTAATAGCATTTAAAGCAGCCTTTCCCCAGTCTGTAAAACAACCTATATGAAAAAAATAAATCAGTTTCTTCTTGGCTTTCTTGATATCCTCTGTTTTTGTTTGTTTGTTTTTTGGCTTTTCCTCCTCTCTGTAGCTCTCTCTATTTTTTGGTTTCTCCTCTTCATATTCTAATCTCTCTGTAAGCATAACTATTCATGATAATATATATGTTATATTCAGGCAGTAAGAAATTAAAAAAAAAAATGTGCCAGGAAAAATACAACAAGCAAGAAAGACTACTCAAGGCTCTCACAGTAGTCTAAATTTAAACTCAACTCCACTGAAACAGAGCAGAAAGGCTTTTAAGCACTAGGGGGAGCTAGTTGGAAGTGGAAAGTCCTGGGGGATGTTGGGGAAGTCAGGTCATCTGTTTTCTGATTGGCTTGATCTAAAGAAAAAAGTAAACTCACATCGTTTTGATAGGAGATAGTTTTGCAACTTGGTCCCATCGAAGTTAGGGTTCTACTCTCCCATAAAAATTGGGAGATATGGGAACAATCTCCCCTGAAATCTATGTTTCCAAGGGTTGGCTTTCCCTAAAAAAGACATTTCTGGAAGGTAAAACTGTCAAGTGGTGTGTTGTTTTTTTTAAAAAAAAGATTTACACCTCAAAGGGGCCAAGAGATTTACAAATACTAGTTGTCTAAAGTAAATGCTTAAAAAAAACAATAGGTGGGTAAGGGATCTTAAAGGAGGAAAAATCCTGTCAATTTAGTCAAGCCACAGGGAATGGAATTTTAAGGCCACTTTGGTCAGCACATTGCTCACAAGTGTGTATTTCCTTAAATTTTCTCTGACATTTAACACCTGTGTATTTAAACTGCTGTATATACTTCCTATATATACTTCTCACCCCCACCTGTATGGCCCTTAGATCCTTCAAATTAAGGAGTTGGTTGGGAACTCAACTAAAATGCCTACACTTGGCTTTGGCTTCCCAAAGCGTGACAGCTATGTTCTAAGAGAGAACATACAAGGAGTATTAAAACTGAAAGCGGCAAGGCACTTCATGACATGGTTTTATATATTTGAGAATATTGCTTCTGTCACATTCTATTGGTTAAGAAAATAAAGTGTACTCAGATTTAAGGGAAGAAAATTAGAGCTTACCTTGTCATGCGAGATGCAAGAAATCAATAGTGGCCGTTTTGGGAACTATGTACCATAGTCCGCTCTCTGGCTACCAAGATTTATGTTCTTTCTACGTGCAAAATAGACTAATTTCTTTCCAATATCCTCCAAATGGTATCCATTCGGATTCATAATTTAAATCAGGTTCAAGGGAAGATGCAATTTTTCAGATGCAGTTTCTCAAGCATGATTTCTCTCTATTGGCAGATTTTTTAACTAAAGAGAAAATTTATCTGCTCAATAAGGTATCTGCTCAACACACTCAATATTAACAATGGCAATACAAGAGCATGCAATTTGAAAAATAAATAAATAGAACCTCCAATGTAAAAAAGGCGTGGTATCTAACAGGGGGCACATAATGGTCACACCCACCAGAAGCCTGAAGTCTATCTGAGCACCTGTCATGGGCTCCTGATTGGAGCTGAGTTCTGCTTCCTCAGAAGGAGACTTGTTGCACTAGGCTCTGCCCTCTAGGTTTCTGTGCTCTAAAACTCCTTTTCATGTAGAAATGGCCTGTGTTTCCACAAGGTTAGAGTTTCCCATGGCTCTTTTTTATTTTGAACTGCCTCTATCCTTTTAGTCCAGTCTTATTGGGGTTCACTCCATTCGATAAAAGCCATCCACATTTACTTTTCCCCAGAGAGGCTCCTCTCTTCTTTGGACTGAGGGTCTTGATGGTGTGAGGTTACCTCCTTATGATTCTTCAGAGTCCTAGTAAAGAGAGTCTTTATGTAAGTCACTCTGACATTTGTAGAAACCTTTTTGTCTGGTTGAGATCCTGTCATAAATGCTTCTGAGGTGTCAGTAAAGGGTGCTCTGCATGGACCATTGCACTGAACTTTACCCTCCAGAGTAGTTTCAGTTTATTAAGGGAACAGCTATATGTTACTAGAAATACTCTGGGTTTAAGTTTTGTCCTACAGCCATTTCTGATTTTGAGAAATCTTTTGCTGCCTAGGAAGACTGAAGATGATAAATAGTTCTATTTTTGAGCCCATTAATTCTCAACTTTTCTTTTTTCTTTAAATTCTTCTGTAAAACACTAACTATTGTCTTTTAAAAGAAAAGAAAAATCAGAGAAGAAAAAAGAAAGCTCATTTTCTTGCTGTGTCTTATCCTATGCATATAACAGAATATAATGGGCATTTCAACATTCTGCCTGGAAAGCTCCATAACCTGACATCAGTTCATTAGGACCATTTTCTATTACATTACTGCAGCATGTCATCAATCAACTTTTTGCCACTAAAACATTTCATACAGCCCAGTTTCAAAAGTTCTTTTGTATCACTTCTGCTGTATCCTACTAGTGAAATCAGTGACTAAGAGGAATTAGAATCCACTTACTATTGTGTGAAGGGACACACACATAAAGAAAAGGAAGACATGGTGGACATCTTTGGGGATTATCTACACATGGAAAAAGTAACGTTTTAGAAATCCTGAGAACACTAACTTTCTCACTAGCCAGAGTAGTTTCAGTTTATTAAGGGAACAGTACAGAGACGACTACAGCTTGCCCCATAAAAAATGGACCTCTGTGATTATACATGCCAGATTAGATCTCCCTGCCAAAGGCAGACTCATTTTGCTCCATTTTATTGACAGACTTTTGCTTGGTATTTGCAAAGCAGTCTGGGAATTGCAGTTTTTAACTTTACAAGCTTTATTTTACAGAAAGGCAAGTGTAAAAGCATGGGCGAATGGGCATTAGGTAAGTGGATATCTAAAATCTGCATGCCTAATTTTTATTTTACTTTTCTTCCTGTTGAGAAATAACATAGCATAGTGGCAGACACAACATAGTAGCCCTCAGACTTCAATGATATCCACCTTACATTAGCTGTGTGGCTTTGGTATCATTTACTTAATTCCTCTAAACCTCCATATTTCTATATCAATAAATTAGAATAATACCATAACATAGGCTTAGTGTGATAATTACATAGGATAGTGCAAATATTTGTTAGCATAGTATCTATATGAAGTCAGTTCTCACTAAGCAATAGTTATTGATATTACACACACACACACATATAACTACTTTAAAGTGGTCTAAGTTAGCTTTTTCTCAATTTAAAATGTATATTGTTTTTATTTTGAAAAGGTAATTCAGGCTTATAAAATTTATTTTTAGATTGAAACATGGTTTAAATATAAATAATTCTGAATACTAAAATTTAAATTCAGAATATTAAAAGTTTGCATGAAAATGTCAGATTTAAAAGTTAGAAAGTATATCATGATTTTTGTGGGACAGCTATAAATGTCTGTAAAAATGTTTATCACCTCACATTTCTCTTTAGATCATAGATAATGTTATAGAATCTTAGTCACTAACTCTACAAAATTCAAGCACCTATTATGCACTATCTCCACACATGGAGAGTATATATATTTTATAAAGACACTCAGTAAATCACTACATAAATATTGGTGAATGATTACTGGTTGTAATACTTACTCTGGCAGTAAATGCCTTGTTATTATGTTAGTAAAATATTGGTAGGGACCTAATAAGCTACATAACATGGAATTCAAGAAATGTTTCCCAAATGAATAGATTTTAATAAGACTTGAAGGACTGAAAAGAGATAGATGTGTGAAAAATTAGTAGGAAAGCATTCTAGGGAATTAGAATCAAAGTTCTCTAAAGTAATTTGAACAGTTACAGAAACTGAGAGAACACCGGAGTGTCTGGTGTTTGGTGAGTAAGTGGGAGAGACTAGTGCAAAGTTAGAAAGTCAACATAGGCCAAATTATGCAGAGCTATAAAGGCCTGGCAAGAAGTTTGAGCTTTATTGAACTGAAATGCAAATGGGAAGCTATGGAAATGCTTAAAGTAGGGAAAGAGTCTTATTTGAGTTTTAAAAGACATATAGATAATAAACTAGAGTGAATTAAGAGAAAAATTAGAGCAACTAGTTAGGAGGCTTTTGAAATACCTGGTACATAGTGTATGGGAGTAAGATGGTGGCAGATGAAATGGATCTAAGTGGATGATACTTGATATGATTTAGACATACAACCCAAACAATTGGACCTATTGATAGATTGGATAGAAGAGAGAAAGAAAAGGGTGGAGTCAAAATGACCTCCAGTTTTCTCACTTCAGTAATTGGGTCAGTTGTCCTATTCTGAGATAGAGATTAACAAAAGGTTTGAGGTATTTCATTGGGATTACCAACAAATCAGCATTTTTACTTTATTCGTGTTTATTTCATTGAGATGGCAAGTAGACAGTTGGATATGGGTCAGGAATACAGAGGTAAGTGAAATAGGCATTTGAGTCTTATGAAATTTTTATCTTTACCTTTTTCTTCTTTCTCTTCCTAAAGAGTACCTTTCAGCATTTTGTATAATACTGGTATGGAGATGATGAACTCCTTTAGCTTTTTCTTTTCTGTGAAGCTTTTTATCTGACCTTCAATTCTGAATGATAGCTTTACTGGGTAAAGTAATCTTGGTTGTAGGTGCTTGCTATCCATCACTTTGAATATTTCTTGCCACTCCTCTGGCCTGCATCGTTTCTGTTGAGAAATCAGCTGACAGTGATATGGGTGCTCCCTTGTAGGTAACTAATTGTTTTTCTCTTGCTGCTTTTAATATTCTTTCTTTTTGTCTTTTGCTTTTGGTATTTTAATTATGATGTGTCTTGGTGTAGTCCCCTTTGGATTCCTTTTATATGGGGTTCTATTTGCTTCCTGGACTTATAAGTCTATTTTTTTTTTTTTTACCAGATGTGGGAAGTTTTCAGCCATTATTTCTTTAAATACGTTTTTAGTATCTTGCTCTCTCTCTTCTTTTGGCGCCCTCACAATTCTGATGTTGGTAAGCTTGAAGTTGTCCCAGAGGCTCCTTACACTATCTTCACATTTTTTTATTCTTTTTTCTTTTCCAGTTGAGTGTTTTCTGCTTCTTTGTATTTCAAATTTTTAACTCGATTCTTGCCTTCCTCCAGTCTGCTGTTAAGTCTCTGTATAATATTTTTTATTTCAATCTATGTATGTTTAATTTCTAGTTGGTTCTTTTTCATCTCCTCTTGGGTCTTGCTAAATTTATTTATCTTTTCTAGAAAATTCTTAAAAAACCTATATCCATGGTTTTGAACTCTATATCCAGTCGTTTGTTTTCCTCCATTTCTTTTGTTTTTGATCTGTTCCTTTGTCTCCACATTTTCACTATGTCGGGAGAACTTCTGTGCTAGAAACAGCCTTATGATGCAAAACTTGCAAAACTGCAAAAGCCTTTCTGTTCAGCATGGGTGAGGTGGAGTCTCAGGCCTGAGCAGAGACAGCCTTGGCTTCCAGTCAGCTCTGCCCTACGTGGCCCCTGGGTCTCAAGTGTCTCTCAGTGATCGGTAATCATTGCAGCCTTTTCTGTGCACATGCGCGGGTGCCTCCA
Source organism: Lasiurus borealis (assembly GCA_004026805.1). Taxonomy (NCBI): domain Eukaryota; kingdom Metazoa; phylum Chordata; class Mammalia; order Chiroptera; family Vespertilionidae; genus Lasiurus; species Lasiurus borealis. The sequence goes on along the minus strand of PVJN01005427.1, from coordinate 35,268 downwards.
GACCTCTGCCTTTCTGGTTCCCTTACGCTTCAAGACCTATATGAGTCTGGGTCCCCAGGGTCTCACCTGAAACTGGGGTTCAATGCAGTTAGAAGTGGCACAGTTGGTAGGTTCTATCTCTTACCCACTAGAGAAAGCCAGCAGTACAATCAGCACTCCAACCTTTCTGCACACATTGGTGTGCACGCACCAGACTTCTACCCTTTTGCAGCCCCCCTAAATTTCTGTGCACTCTTCTCTTTTCACAGTTCAGACTCTCCCTGTAGGAGTCTTGCCTGGAGCTGGGGTTCAATGAAATAGGATAAAGGGTTCAGTGCTGTCACAAGTCTCAGTCTCTCCTGCCAGAGGAAGCCAACCAAGCATACCACTGCCCACTCTCTCTACACACGTATCTCCATACCTCAGCTTTTTGCACCTCTTCTGGGTCTCTGTGAGCCCCGCTCTTTCCTTCTAGTTGTAGAATTTCCACTCAGCCAACTTTCCTGTGGTTCTAGATAATGTCCATTCTGTCTTTTAGTTGTAGTTTTGAAATTGTTATGCAAGGCAGCATTTTAGGTGTTCACCTATGCTGCCATCTTGGTTTCTCCTGGAAAATGACCTTTCTTTTTTTAATATATTTTATTGATTTTTTACAGAGAGGAAGGGAGAGGGAGAGAAAGTCAGAAACATCGATGAGAAAGAGACATCGATCAGCCGCCTCCTGCACAATCCCCACTGAAGTTGTTCCCACAAGCAAGGTTCATGCTCCTGACTGAAATCGAACTTGAGACCCTTCAGTCCGCAGGCCGACACTCTATCCACTAAGCCAAACCAGTCTCGGCAGAGAATGAATTTTTTGTAGTCATTAAGCTATTTATGTTATAGGTTGGTCGAACTGGATTTAGATTTTGCCAAATAAGTGCACAAGAAAGAATGGAAGACAAGACATTTGGGAGTATTTGCAAATGAAAATTAAAATAATTAAAAATAAGATGAAGCTGTGCAATGTGAGAAATGAAAGTAAGATAATCTTGATGGATTATAAGAAAGTAAGTAAATCAATGGATTGGTGGTCTTGAATAAATCAAAGCATTGCAGAAGTAATGGGAATGTTATTAAAAGCTAGCTTTCCAGATGAAAAATGGTTTGAGGTTGTATGTAAAATTGTGAGGATAGTACACTTTATGGTGTTAATTCTGGTTAATTTTTAATACAGTGGTACCTCGAGATACGAGTTTAATTTGTTCCGTAACCTTGAGGTGTGGGAAACTATGAGACGCTCGAGTCGTGGTAAACTGGTGGGTCGTGTGCAGCCGGCCGATCCACGCGATTACTCCTCTCTTAAATGTTGCTTGTATTTCAAAGCAAAAATCGCTCGCTTGATGGCTCGTATCTCAAAAATTTCGTATGTTAGGGCACTTGTATCTCGAGGTACCACTGTACTTATCTTGTTATGGTAGGATGTGGTTTTTAAAAATTTGTCACTTGGCCCAAGACTATTTTTCTGATAGGGCTTGAAGACACCTACCTTTTAACTCTTCCAGAGTTAAGATCACTTTTGAAATGCAGTTAATATTTTGGTGTTACCTCACTTAATAATGGTGGGAATAAATACATGATTCATGACAGAATGTTAAAAAGGATGTAACATACAAAGTATGTATACAAAATATTTATCTTATGCAGACATAAGAATGTGGAATATAAATAAAGCATCTTGGACTTAATTGATCCATTCTGTAGTTTGTCAGCAATGCAATTCCTTTAAAACATGAAAATTTTTGTATTAATTAAAGAGAATTAGAAATAGAGGGGACATTTGATGTGACAAATACCTAAAAGGACTTTTAATAAACCATGTTTCTTAGTGGAGATCTACATTTTGCTTTCTATTCATTTAATTATTTTGTCTTTGTACCCAGCAGCTTTTGGTACTTTGCATACTCCCTTGCAGACTGAATAGCTATGTATATCAGTGAAGCAATATGAAAACCTGCCAAAGTTGTTCTTAAGTCAGACTCCAGATTACAGCTGTGTTTGACATCAATGTTGGCTGCCTAACATGCTTTAGGGTTATGGTTTCCATGGTTAGCAGGCCTTGTTTTATGCAAAAATATCTATTGGCTGAGCATCAGAGTTCATAAACATAGCTACCCCCTACTTGGAGATTTGCTTTTTTTTCCTCTTGATCTAAAAAGCTTAAAAAAACTCCACAACCTTCTATTGTCATTAAAGCTTAGGGAAAAGTCAGCTTCACTGGATAGGCCATCTCTTGTGTATATCAGTTAAATTATATTTCAAGATGCATTAATTATTTATGAACTTTGGGTTTTTAAAATGCTTCACTTTGAACAAAAATATCCATTTCTACTCACACTGTGCTTAGACTTAAAAAGGGAAATAATAAGTAAATGGCATAGGAAAAATTAGAGGTTATACTAAAATGCAAGAATTTGTAAAGGGTAGTTTCATAAAAAAATATCAAGTTGAAAACCAAATATTATCAAATAAAGAATAAGATTTTCTGAAATCAACTTTATCACTTTTCACACTTATGTAATTGTCTTTACCATTTACTACTTTTGGAAATTTCAATCAATTTGATTAAATTCACCTATGATTTAATTATTGCTTATTACATGAATAACAGTGGAATGACACATTAGAAAATAAAAGTGATAGTTATTTGTTCAGTTCTCAAGAAACTTTACATTTTTATAATTTTTTAAAAGCCCTATAGATTTTGTTTCAAAATATCTTTTTAGGAACTAGTTCACAACAAAAATTATATATAATTTTTTATAAACATATACACAATAAAAAAGTCATCCTCAAAGATTCAAACTCATATTTTTTTTGGCACTTCTCTCCATTGCTTATTACCTTATTATTTCCCATAGAGTTTTGTAAGAAGTGTATGTTTGCAATTTTTTTTCTACTGATTTTTTTTATCACATTATCTTTTTTCTATTTTTTAAATTGATTTCAGAGAGGAAAGGAGAGGGAAAGAGAGATAGAAACATCACTGATGAGAGAGAACCAATGATTGGCTGCCACTCGCACACCCACTATGGGGGATCCAGCTTATATCCTGGGTATGTGTCCTTTTCCAGAATGGAAACTGGGACCCTTCAATCCACAGGCCAACACTTCTACCCATTGAGCCAAACTGGCTAGGGTTTGACTTTTTCATATTCACTACCAACTTAGTACACTTTAAACATTTCATTAATATGCTGATCTGGCAGATCATTACTGAAACCATGAAAACATGAACAAATAATTCACTGCTTTGCTTGAAAGAGTCCAAGTATTTTGTCCCTTGGGACATGATGGAAAATCCATCTGTTTGTCAAAAATGTGTCAGATGAAGCAGCATGCTCAGGATCCCAGATTCCAGTCCTAGAGTTTTATAAGTAAACAAAGGTATTATTTTTGTGCCAGAAACAATAGAATAGACAAGTTAAATTATATCTTAATTATGTGTTTCCAGGTACTTTTTCAGTAAACACCAACTCTATTTTCACTGTGAAAGTCAAGTATTACCTTTAGAATTTCAGCTTTTTATCCTGCATTCTGAAAAAAAAATATGTTCACCATATTTTATAAAATACAAATTTAGTGTACAAACATTTAAAATAACCTGACCATCTATCACTGTAATATATTTTATAGGTGCACACCCTCACTCAAAGATATAAATGCATAACCATAAACACACACACACACACACACACACACACACACACACATATATTAGTATAAGCAGCTATTTTTTTCAATTGATATATGTTGTTTTGTCATAACAATATTATCATATTGACTACACATACTCTATTCTGTGAAATGGTATAATTTATTTAATCAAACCTATTTCAGTCATTTATTTTGATTTTTTTATAAAGAATGCTAAAATAAATCACTTGCATATATAATCTCTATATAGATCTCACCATTCAGGATAAACGATAGAAATCATGATGTTAGATTAAATATACCAGAATAACTGCTCTAACATACATAGAACTAGTCTGTTAAATAATAATAAAAAAAAACAGTGCTAAAAACATACATAAATAACAAATATGTTAGAAATCTCAACAGGAATGAAGCCCTATGTTCCAAGTGATATTGGGCTCAGAAGTAGGAGTCTAAAATTTCAATACATGCATTCAAACAGAGACGACATAGTTACATGAATGTAGTGGATAGTTTTCCCACTTTAGGAGAAATATATTGCTTGTATATGATGAGGGGAGTATAAAGAAACAGCAGTAATCCTGGAATCTGGCCAGACCATATCCAAAGGATACTACACTGTCACCTAATGTTCTGAACACTTTTGGATAACCTATTTTGAGCTATGGATCCCTGGGGCTGAGCTGAGATGACCTCAGAAAATACTGCACAGAGGGGTGATATAGTGGAAATGAGAAATAAGGCAAGATGAGCTTTCAAGCTGAGATTTGCTGACATAAAATACAAGAACTTTATTTCTTTCCCACATAGCAGTACAGGGTGAGAATTTTTGTTTGACACTGGCTTTGACACATACAATTGTTAAATGACCTGGACCTGTAGGTGGTCCTTCCATCTTTACTCTTGGCTTCAAATATTGCTCTCATCAACATTTTCATCATCCCAGGAAAGTGGAAAGAGCTTGGGAAAGCATAAGTGAGAGGATTATGAGCCACACAGAGAAGTGGCTCATGTTATTCTTACTCAAAACCTGTTAATGGATATCGGGGATTATCAGACTCAAATAAATTATGGAACAAAAAGATGTAATTATTCATCAGCAACAGGCTAATATAAAATTAACCAATTAAAATATTGGAAATAAAATGTAGTAGTTATCTAGTAAATTTTCATAGAAAAGCTCTGCAATAAACTGAGCATATCCAAACATATAATTAGTCTACTAAAATATAAAACTGAGATAACCACTCAGAATTTTAAAACAGAGATAGAAGAAAACTCAACAAGTGTGTAATTGGATTTCTAGAGCTAGCCCGGAGAGGTAAATTGGAGAAAGATACAATTCATGTTATAAAACTTTTGAGAATTTAAGGAAGCCAAGAGAACTAAATTAACTAATAATAAATCAAAGCATGCAGAATAAATTGTACACTTTGTACATTCTAATAAAGCTATTTAATATTAAGGACAAATACAGAAATTTATAACTACCAAGGGAAAAATGATTACTAACAAAAACAATCCTGAATCATAGAAGAAATCATATGTAATGAAAAATGTCTGAAGATAATAATATATTTTAAAATGTCTCAGAGTAAAATTGTGCTGAATCTTAAATTCTTTATGCAGCTCAATTTTTACTCAAAAGTAAAAATAAAGTATGTATATAAGCAAAATATGGTTAGGAGTTTAAAGTCTGTGGAAAGTCTAAGGGAGAAACTATTAAAGAATATACTATGTAAGCATAGCCAATGGATACAGGACACTGGGGGAGGGAAAGGGGAACAGGTGAGGGCATGTACTGGGGGGTGGGGAAGGCCAGGGGGAGGTCAATAGGAAAAAAAAGGGGACATATGTACTACTATTTGTAACACTTTAAATAATGTGTATATTAAAAATAATAAAAAATAAAATAAATAAGTAAATAAAAAATACACTTTAAGAAGAAATAAAATGATCCCCGGAGAAACAAGTGAAATCAAGAAGAAATGGCAAACAAATTAACTGCTAAATCAAGTTGTTAAATGCAAACCAGTGTAGAAGGAATAGATGAAAGAAAGAGGAGTATGGGGAGGAGATAAAGTATATTTATGTGCTGGCTTTGAACTTTGTGAGAAAAAATATAATGTTAATAAGTTTGTTCAATATTTAAGATTAATCAATGCAGGCAGAGATAGTGATCTATCTTACCTAATAGACAAACATGTAAACTGACCATACCTCTGCTATGCCCACAGCTAATCAGGAGTGAGTATGCAAATCAACCTGAAAAGATGGCAGATTAATTTGCATATGCAGGCATGGAGCGACCAGGTGGACAAGATGCCTGCTATGAGGGGGAGGGAAGGGAGTGGAGGGAGCTACAGGAGTTGTGCTTTGGCCAGGAGCGAGGACTTGGCAGCACCCTGGTGCAGGAACTTGCTGGCTCTGAGGAGGGCCAGGCCTGGGGACTTAGTGGCTCCCAGGCAGCCAGGAGTGAAGCCAGGGGAAGGAAGGCCTATTCTTGTACGAATATTGTGCAACAGGCCTCTAGTCCTATCGAATAAGAGTAATATGCAAATTGACTGTACCTCTGCTATATCAACAAGCCACACCCACCAGCCAATCAGGAGCAAGTATGCAGATTAACTCAATAAAGATGTTTGTGGCCATGGAGAGAGAGCAGGAGGCTTGAGTTTCCCCAGAAATGGAGGAAGCCAAGATTCCCTCCTGCCCTGGCCTTCATTTAAGGTTACAAGTTTCAATTACAGAAGATAAATAAACCCAACAAAAATGGCAACAGTCATGCAGCTGGAGAGAGAAGAAAACTTGAGTTGCCCCCAGAGATTGAGGAAGCCAAGTTTCCACAGCACTGGCCTGCCTTGGCCTCTGCTTAAGGCTACAAAGTTTCAATTATAGAAAATAAATAAATCCCAACAAAAATGGCTGCAGCCACCAGAGAGCAAGAGGCTTGGCTCCACCGAAGGCTACAAAGTTTCAATTATAGAAGATAAATAAATCCCAGATATCAGGACATCCACTTGGGTCGCCAGGAGGTGTGTACAGCCTGCAAACCACCAGAGGCCCCTTGCTCAGGCTGCCCTATGTCCCAAGGGAGGCCTCACTCTGATCCAGAACACCCTTCAGGGTAAACCAGCTGGCCTCCACCCTGCACCAGGCCTCTACCCTGTCTAATAAAAGAGTAATATGCAGATTGACCATCACTCCAAGACATAAGATGGCTTCCCCCATGTGGTCAAAGATGACCACCACAAGATGGCCAGCAGGGGAGGGCAGTTGAGAGGGATGAGGTCTGCAAGGGAGAGCAGTTGTAGGCAATCAAGTCTATAGGGGAGGGCAGTTAGGGGTGACTAGGCCTGCAGAGGAGGGATGTTGAGGGTGACTGAGCCTGCAGGAAAGGACAGTTGGGGGGAACCAGGCCTGCAAGGGAGGGCAGTTAGGGGTGACCAGGCCTGTAGGGGAGGGTAGTTAGGGGCAAACAGGCTGGCAGGGGAGCAGTTAGGCATTAATCAGGCTGACAGGGGAGTGATTAGGGGGTGATCAGGCTGGCAGGTAGAAGTGGTTAGGGGCAATTAGGAGGACAGGCAGTCCAGCAGTTGGGAGCCAGCAGTCCTGGATTGTGAGAGGGATGTCCAATTTCCCCTTCAGGCCTGGTCCTACCAGGATAGCGCCTAAATGGGCAGTCAGACATTTCGTAAGGGGTCCCAGATTGGAGAGGGTGCAGGCTGGGCTGATGGATATATCCCCCATGAATGAATTTTGTGCACTAGGCCCAGTGACTGGAAACAGCAAAATGACCAGAATGACCAGAACAGCTAGTGGCAATGACACGCACTGCAGCAGCCAACCAGCCTGATCAAGGCCCTGATTAGCGTCTTCCCTCGTGGCGTGCCAGGCTCCTGATTACCCCCCAAAACCCTGATCAGGGGAGGGGCCAGCCAGTCAACTGCCTGTGGCTCCTCCCCTCTGCTGGGCCCCCATGGGGCCTGTGTATGCTTTTGTGCACCAGGCCTCTAGTAACTTTATAGTGAATAATTGGGGAAGAGGAGAAACTTAAAAATTCACAAAAAGATAAAAGGAAAAAAAAATAAAGGCAATATAGTATATAAAATATTGCATAAATAAGACAAAGGCACATTAGTTTAACAATAAAAATGATTGGATAATGATTGTTTATGAGATAGATTTGGATTATATAAATATAACTATCTGCTCATTAAAAGAAGAATATCCTTTTTAATGTAACAGGAATAAAGATAATCAATAAAAGGCTGGGAAAAGATTCAGTATACAAAGTAGCGTTGCATGAAAAATACAATTTAAGACTAATTAAATAGAATATGAATATAAGAGATTACTTAATATTATAAAGAAGATATCAATCATAAAGCATAGCCCAGAAAAATATGAGGTAAAACCTGAGAGAATTATAGGAGGAAAAACATAAATTAAAACCATATCAGGTTTTGTATATATATTGCAGGTCATTTTTTTGTCTTGCTTAATAGTTTGTCCTCAAATCTTAGCATGGTGTCTGGTATATATAACAAGATCAATAAATAGCATGAAATAAATGAATGGATTCCCAAGAAAAAGAAACACTGAACTGAAAACTTGCTAGGATCCTAATAGACAGTCTATTAACTAAGCAAATTAATTTAGTTTCTTAGGCAGAATTAAAGATTTAGTATGTTGCTTAAAATATTCCGCAATTTTTTGAAAGCAAACAATTTTATATTTTTATTAGTACTTTTTTGTGAATGATTTATATGTCCTTTATCCTTTCTAGCCATATCCACTTCTACACATAAGGTTCAGATAATTTAAAAAGTTATTTACTATTTGCATGGGAGAAACACAGTTCTAGGAAGGTTATTGGAATATTAATTCTCAGACCCATAAGCATATATAAATGCATATAATTCATGCTTTTCCTTTTTTAAAAAAATACATATATATTTTTTATTTCAGGGAGGAAATGAATGGGATAGAGAGAGAGAAATGTCAATGATGAGAGAGAATCATTGATTGGTTCTCCCGCATGCCCCACAATAAGAATCGGAGTCCGCAACCAATCAAACTGTGACTTCTTGGTTCATAGGTTGACTCTCAACCACTGAGCCATGCTGGTCTGGCCTGATGCTTTTCCTTTTGCACTCTAAAATATGCTTAGACATAGAATAGGTTTAGGTGAGCTATGTTCACATACTTTTATAATAAAAATATTGGCCGAGACTGGTTTGGCTCAATGGATCAAGCATCAGCTTGCGGACTGAAAGGTCCCAGGTTCAATTCCGGTTGGGGGCATGTACCTTGCTTGCGGGCACATCTCCACTGTGGGGCATGCAGGAGGTGGCTGATCAATGTCTCTCTCTCATCAATGTTTCTGACTTTCTATCTCCTTTCCTCTCTGTAAAAAATCAATAAAATATTAAAAAATATATTATTACATGCAGCATATCTACATTTCTACAAAAAAATCTTTGAATTATTCTTATCCCCTGCCCCCCTTTGCCACATATATTCAAAATTACTGAAAGCTTGTGTTTATATAACCATATCAAGGAACCTCTGTCATCTCTTCTGTTATTGCTAATCTGTCTCTGTAAATAAATGGGAAAGAGACAGTAATAACTTTTGAGAAATGGGATTTTATGAAATTACAGATGTAAATATGTACATTTTATTTTGGCAAGAATTCAGAGAAATAAGAATTTTATCAAGCTAGCATAATCAGAAAACAATGTTATAAAAGAAACAAAAGACAATTCTCACAGGAAATAAAAATGTTCTCAAGGAGAAACCATGTAGTTTCTTAGCAAAGATTGTAAATGGCATATTTGCAGCTTCCTACGCGACCACCCAGGAACATAAGTTATTTAAAGACCATCATCTTGACTTTTACAGCTAAATAAACTATGTGAACACTCATGCTCTCTTTTATGTCAGTGCCATGGATTTATGATCTCTTCATCCCAGAATAAAAAAACTTTTCAATTTGCCAATGGATTTAAGGGTCCCTGGTTGTATTGTTCATTAGAAATAAACAAATTCAGTGAGAAGGAAGAATCTTTAAGAACTTCCTTCTGGAATTTCCTTTGAACAGATATATGGTACATTCATTTTTTTTTTTAATGTACCTCTGACATGCTACAAGCACTGATTTTCCCCTCATTTTTATATTAAATTGTTTATTAAACTGATTGCATTTGTTATAAAAGTGACTTTATTTTTATAATTTATTAAAGAGTTTATAATTTTCACTGAAAATACTCCACTGAGTTACATACATTTAATTCATCTTTTTTTCTTAGTGCTTGTCTTATGAACCAGTGTTTATACTAGTATGAAACATATAAGTAACTTTGAATTTCTCCTTTATATACATGTTAACCATTGTATAATTTAGGCAGCAAGGTTTGTCATCTTTTATTTTAGCAAATTAACAATTTTAACCAGTAACAATCCTCATTTTTGTGGGAAAGCTGATGTGCACATTTCAGAAATTACTTCTTTCCTGAATATAGTGAATAGAATGATCACACATTTATTCAGAATACGTATAATATTATAATTATTTTTGTCCTATATTTTGTTACTTACATGTAAATTTTATTTTTCCTCTTTTTTGGTATCACAACGGGTTTATGAATTTTTATTTATTCAATGTTTTACCTCAAGTTCAGTCACTGGGGATACTTCAGTTAGCCTGTGGGAGCCCTTTCAAGCTGACTTTTGTGTCCTTGTGACCATCTTTCCTATTAGGCCTCCCAGTTTTCTTGCATAACAAAAGCCCCAGGCTCATACCGTGTTTTCTCTGTCTAATCCTGGAATGTGTCCAAGAGCCTCTTTATTTTAACAGGGTACATATAGGTTTTAGGAGTATTGATTGCTGCTAGAGTTTCTAGACCATTCAGTGGGTTAAAAATCATAAGATCATATTGACATTTACAACTTAAACTCATCATGGCTGCATTTTTTTCTTTGATTTAAAATTTTAATCTCCTCTCTTACATGAAAAATCTGTCATTAATATCAATAATATACGTATTTTCTTAGTCTGAAATTTGAATATAACTGGTACAAAATTACAATACCAATATATGTAATTTTTATCAACCAATAATTTAACTAACAATCAAGCTATTGATAAAAGCTTAAGACTTCTTTGCAAGCCTTTTTATCATTAAGAATGTTTCACTAATGATGTACATGCTCAAAGGCGACATGATTTATTTCCCCTTTGGTTATGCTACTAATTTGATATACAGTTAAGTTTCATTCAGGTCATTCCAAATCCGCTTTCCCTACTTCCCACATCACTGTCCCTCCTTGGGTTCATGTTGCCAATATCTAGCTTAGGTAATCTTGCTTATTTGTCACTTCTCCTTCTGTGACATTCCAGGGTGTTATTGAGGGGATAATGTAATTATACTTGTTAAGTGCAATATATATTGATGTTTCTTCACCTGAACTGACCTTTTATTTATGTTTTATAATTATTTTAATTTATCTGTGGTTGATTTCCTTTCTAGATTCCTCAAACTCCTCCTAAATTTTCCTACTTAGTGCTCTAGTGACTTTCCTCGGTACAACAACCACTTTCTTTGTTTTATCAGATTAAAGGGAATCATTAACATATGTGCTTGTCATGATTTGGAGATTTATCCCCTACAGTTTTCTAGGCAAAGAAAGCTACTACTCTCTAGAAAGGGTGTGGCTATATGCTCAGAGGATTGCATGTTAAAGAAAGTCCACGGTTAGAATCTCTCTCTAGATACTTTATAATATACTAGAGGCCTGGTGCACAAAATTGTGCCCTCGGGAGGAGGAGGGGGGTCCCTCAGCCTGGCTTGCACCCTCTCAAGGGGGAGGTACAACTGAAAACTTAGGCCCATTCCCAATGGGCCTAAGATGGCAGTTGGATATCCTTAGCGCTGCCACAGAGGCGGGAGAGGCTCCTGCCACCACCGCTGTGCTAGCCAGCCATCAACCCAGCTTCTGGCTGAGCAGAAGGAGTACACTGACCACCAGAGGGCAGTTCCTGTATTGATTGTCTCCCTCCTGGTGGTCAGTGCATATCATAACAACCGGTCTTTTTACCATTTGGTTGATTTGCATGTTAGCCTTTTATTATATGAGATTTTTTTTTTTTTAGGTTTTGATTTCTTTCTTTTTTTATTAATTAAATCTTTATTGTTCAAATTGTTACATTTGTTTCTCTTTTTTTCCCCTCCATAGCTCCCCTCCACCCGGCTCACAACCCTCCCTCTGCCCTTACCTCCCTCCCGTTGACCTCATCCATAGGTGTATGATTTTTCTCCAGTCTTTCCCTGTATACCCCTCACCCCTTTCCTCCTGAGAATTATCAGTCCACTCCCTCTCTATGCTCCTGATTCTATTATATTCACCAGTTTATTCTGTTCATCAAATTTTTAATTCACTTAATTTTTAGCTTCAGTTGTTGATAGATATGTATTTGTTGTTCATAATTTTTTATCTTTTACATTTTCTTCTTCCACTTTTAAAAGAGTACCTTTCAGCATTCCGTATAATACTGGTTTGGAGTTGATGAACTCCTTCAGCTTTTTCTTATCTGTGAAGCTCTTTATCTGCCCTTCAGTTCTGAATGATAGCTGGATAGAGTATTCTTGGTTGTAGGTTCTTGCTAATCATCATGTTGAATATTTCTTGCCACTCCCTTCTGGCCTGCATCGTTTCTGTTGAGAAATCAGCTGACAGTCGTATGGGTGCTCCCTTGTAGGTAATGAACTGTTTTTCTCTTGCTCCTTTTAATATTCTCTCTTTGTATTTTTCTCTTGGTATTTTAATTATGATGTGTAGTCCTCTTTGGATTCCTTTTATATGAGGTTCTGTGTGCTTCCTGGTCTTGTAAGTCTATTTCTTTTACCAGATGTGGGAAGTTTTCAGTCATTATTTCTTTAAATAGATTTTCAGTATCTTGCTCTCTCTATTCTTCTGGCACCCCCACAATTCTGATGTTGGTACACTTGAAGCTGTCCCAGAGGCTCCTTACATTATCTTCACATTTTGGATTCTTTTTTCTTCTTGCTTTTCCAGTTGAGTGTTTTCTGTTTCTTTATATTTCAAATTTTTGACTTGATTCTTGCCTTTCTCTAGTCTGCTGTTAGGTCTCTGTATAATATTTTTTATTTCAGTCAGTGTATGTTTAATTTCTAGTTGGTCCTTTTCCATTTCTAGTTGGACCTTTTCCATCTCTAGTTGGTTCTTTTTCATCTCCCATTGGTTCTTTTTCATCTCCTTTTGGGTCTCACTAACTTTATCATCTTTTCTAGGATATTCTTGAAAAACCTTATAATCGTGGTTTTGAACTCTATATCCAGTCGTTTGTTTTCCTCCATTTCTTTTGTTTGTGATCTCTTCCTTTGTCTTGGCATTTTCACTATGCTGGGAGAACTTCTGTGTTGGATTCAGCCTTATGATAGCAGACTTGCAAAACTGCAAAAGCCTCTCTGTTGAGCTTGGGATGGGTGGAGTCTCAGGGCTTAATGGACTGCCTTGCCTTCCAGTCAGCCCCCGCCCTCCATGGCCCTCACATGATTGGGTAATCGCTCTCTCACAGTGCCTCTAGACTGTTGCCTTTCCGGCTCCCCTGTGCTCTGGGACCATATGAATCTGAGTCCCCAGGGTTTCGCCCCAAACTGGGGTTTAATGAAGTTAGAAGTGGCACAGTTGGAAGGGTCTGTCTCCCACCCACTTGTGAAAGCCAGCGGCACAATCAGCAATCAGTCCTCTGCGCGCAGTGCTGTGCGCACCAGCCAATTTCTGATCTTTTGCAACTCCCCTAAATTTCCTTGCACTTCTCCCTTTTCACCGTCCAAACTCCCCTGTATAAGTTTCAGCTGGATCTGGGGTTTAGTGTTGTAAGATAAGGGGTTCAATGCTGTTGAGAGTCCTCCTCTCCCTCCCGCTAGAGAAAGCCAGCCAGGTTCTCTGGTACCCACTCTCTCCAAGCTCACATCTCTGACCTCAGCTTTTTGCAGCTCCTTTGGGTTTCTGTGAGCCCCTTTCTTTCCTACTAGTTGTAGAATTTTCACTCAGCCAGCTTTCCTGTGGTTCTGGATGACGTCCATTCTATCCTTTAGATTTAGTTTTGAAATTGTTGTGTGAGGCAACAGTGTAGGTATTTACCTATGCTGCCATCTTGGATTCTCTCCTATATAAGATTTTTAAAGTGAATTCTCTCACTATCCATTAACCATGATAGGTCAATGATAGTGGATTATGTGGAATAAAAGACTCAAAAGATAATATTAAATAGATTTAAAGCAATTTCACCATATTTGGCAGTATGGTTTAACAAAAGAGCTTTTGAGCCAGTCAGTTATTGTTTTAAATCTCAGTGATATTACTCAAACTCTGCCCATTTATTATGTTGAAAATTTGAATTTTATATCTTACCAACCTATTTTAAACTCATTAATGGGTAGTTAGTAAAGCTAATATAAAATTTTTGCTCTGGAATTATTGTTTACTATATACTTCTATCACTGCTTGTTAACCTAATTTTTTTTTTAAGTTAAACATATCATATCATCTCAGGCCTTCAGTGCTTCACACAAGTGCTGTACTCTACTCCAGGAATACTCTCCTGTCTTTATCTAACTAACTCTTCCTTCTCATCTCACTTATTCCAGATATAAAGACAGTGACCTTCAACCTGGGTTATGTGTTTCTCTTATGTGCTTTCATAACACCTATCAAAACAGTCATTCTATCATAGTTATTTGATTACTTGTAATTTCCTTCACTAATGTGTTGCATTTTCAAAATTGAATGGTGATAAGTATTCAAGTTTAATCATTGAATAGATTACAAATTAATGAGTGCACTATATAAGATATCTCAAGATTGGTTAAGCATTTTAACCAATAAATATGAAATACCTTTTTAGTGCCCAAAGATTATTTACATAAATCCATTATACATCATAGCAAAAGGGAACCTTAATAAATTTTACTGAGAAAATATCATATGATCAAATGTCATAAAACTGTGAATAGAAATAGTCAAACATTCTAAAATGTTAAAATATGATAAACCTTTAATGATTTAAAGAAGATATAAGAACTGAAGTTATAGAATCATTAAAATTTAATTTTGAATTTCAAATATTATGAGCTTTGAAAAAAGTTATACTCAAAACAAATTTATAGCCTTTTTTATTTTTTCTTTATTGATGACGGTATTACATGTGTGTCCTTATGCCCCCTCACCCCCATTCATGCCCTCACCCCCCTGGTGTCTGTGTCCATTGGTTAGGCTTATATGCATACAGACAAGTCCCTTGGTTGATCTCTTCCCCCTTACCCCCACCCTTTACTACCTTCCCTCTGAGGTGATGGTCTGATTGATGCTTCTCTGTTTCTGGATCTGTTTTTGTTCATCACTTTAGGTTGTTCATTATATTCTATAAATGAATGAGATCATGTGATATTTTTCTTTCTCTGACTATATAGCCTTTTTTAAAAAATATACAATCAGACAAGAAAGAAAAGGTATATCTAAAAAAAAAAGCACTGGATTCTAAAAGACTTCACAAAACACAGCACTATATAATAAATTCACAGAGAAAGTAAGGATTAGAAAAAATAACAACAATGGATTAGAAAATATGATTTACTAATAACTCTAACATATGGCTATCTAAAAATAAAATTAGAAAACATTTTGACAATCTTAATCTATATATAGAAAACAAATACCTAATATTAAGCATTATATAGGGGACTACAACCATGGCAGAGTAGAGATTAAATTAAGAAAATGCTGCCCTAGCTGGTTTTGCTCAGTGGGTAGAGCATCATTGAGTACATAGAAGGTTTCCTGGTTGATTCTAATCAAGGTCACATACCTCAGTTGCAGGCTTGATCCTGGTTAGGGAATGTGTGAGAGGCAACCAATCCAATGTGTCTTTCTCACATTGATGTTTCTTTCTCTGTCTCTCACCCTACCTTCTACTCTTTCAAAAAAATCAATGGAAAAATATCATTGGATGAGGATTAACAAATCCAAATAAAAAACAACAAAACAATTTAGAAAATACTGTGTTCATTTCCATGAATGCTATATTTAATTCTATGTTAATAGTTTTTAGAATTCTGATTAAAATACATTGTATATTTAAAATTTTTTTAAATAAAAGTTAATATAGATTTTGAATGGAACTGTGAGATCCAAGATACTGGGAAGAAGCTAAAATCAGATAAATTTTGTTTATTCTGAATCTGTGTTTTGACCTTTTTTTTTCCAGGTTGGTTTTGGCATGGGGAAAAACCAAAATTGTTCTAAATAATCAAATTTACACAAACTATAGCTTTGAGAATATATTCAAACTTTCCCTATTAATATCCAACAATTAGACATCTCTAACTCTATATTCAAACAGTTTTGTTCTGCATTGGATATTTTCAATATAGGGTATATGTGATCCTGTGAGTAGGACATTTACGTTGCTGAAAGTAATGTACTTATCCTGTCCTAGCCGGTTTCATTCAATAGATAGAGAGTCAGCCTGTGGACTGAAGAGTACTAGGTTCCATTCTGGTCAAGGGCATATGCCCAGGTTGTAGACTCGATCCCCAGTTGGATAGGGGGTAGGGGAGTAAAGGGGGATGGGGGAGAAGGGGTTGGCAGGAGGCAGCCAATCAATGATGCTCTCTCATCATTGATGATTCTATCTCTCTCTACTTTTCTCTCTATAATCAATAAAAATTCATATTTTTTGCCGAAACCAATTTGGCTCAGTGGATAGAATGTCGGTCTGCGGATTGGAAGGTCCCTGGTTTGATTCTGGTCAAGGGCATGAACCTTGGTTGCAGGCACATCCCCAGTAGGGGGCATGCAGGAGGCAGCTGATCAATGTCACTCTCTCATTGATCTTTCTCTCTATCTCTTTCCCTTCCTCTCTGTAAAAAATCAATAAAATACATATTTTTAAAAATTCATATTTTTTAAAAAGAGTACTTATCCTGTGCCATCAGAACAGAAAAAATTAAAATCACTAGATACAGTATGCTTTCACATGAAGTGTATTTCAGAAGACATAAAGGATGTTACAATGTCTGGCTTCCATAGGGAGAAATTCATGTAAAAATTTCTCCTAATGGGAAAGTAGAACTAAGCAAGTAAATAAAATTTTAGAGTGTGAGCAAACTGCCAGTGTTTGTGTTGTTTCTATGATTACTGAACGTTGAACGATGACTAGTGAAGCGAGGACTCTGGAGAGCTAAAGGGCTGAATGTGTATTCATCTTTTCATGATTACTTTTCCTCTTCTCTGACAGGCAGGACAGAAATAGGTTCCTAAGGTCATGGAATCTATGCTTTAAAAAGGAAATGATGGGCATATTTGTCCTTCATATTTTCAGGGCCCTGGGCAAGAAAACTAATGGTAGCTGCTGGCTTCCCACCATTATTTTCCCACTCCCAACCCCAGCAATGCTCACTGACTCCAGTGAAGGCTCTGTAAATAGGCCCAGGGCTATGGAGACAGGGAATTTCTGAACTCACCTTTTCAGAATGTGGTCTACATGGGATGCAGGAGTGAGGGTTCATTGGCCCCACCTATTTCTTATCCCAAGGTCAGGTGTGCAGCTCTAAAATTAAAAAAAAAAAAGAATTCAGTGTACTATAAGATATAATAATAGGAAATTTTATTCAATATAAATGTTGGCCAGCATGTTAGAGAGGGCCTTCCCAGGAAGTGATTGCTACTTGAAAATTGAAAAGGATATAGACATTAGATATAACAGGGTGGATTAAAGAGAATTCTAAGATTGAGTTATTTGAGCAATACACTTTTAGATCCGAATAAAGTAAGTAAATACGTAAATAAATAATAGTTATGATAGATTTGTGTAAAGGTGAGCTAAAGGAGATTTTCAAAAAATAAAAAATAAAACCATGATCATTTAACACCAGAACCTGAAAGAATTAAAATGCTCTAAGATGATAAGTGTGAAAAAAAACACATTTTGGGTGCTGAGAAAGCATGAGTCTATATTTATGTATATTATTTTTCTTATTCCTGTGAAGAGAGGTTTGGTAGGGAAAACTGAATATTTTGTCTATAATACATGTTATTCCCTGAGTAGAACTCTGAGAAGATACGAAGTTTGAAGATAGACACTTTAGACTTATCAGAATGTAGATGGAATCTGAAGCCATGAGACTTGAGGAGAACATCAAAGAAGAGATTAGAAAATAATGACAACAACCAAAATAATAACTAGAACTGAATTCTGAGTTATTCTACCATTCAAAAGATAAACAGGAAGATAACAAAATAGACTAGGGAACAAATAGAGTAAAAGAATTAGGAATAATAGCACTAGAGTTTGGAGTATTGAAAGTCAAAAGAAAAAAAGAGGAGTGGGGTTATTAAAGGGTAGAGGGGATCAAATAAATAGTGAGGGAAGAAGATTTGATTTTGAGTGGTAGGCACACAGTGTAATATAAAGATGATGTATCACAAAAATGTATACTTGAAACCCATGTAATTTTATTATCTAACTAGTAGCTCAGTGCATGGATTCATGCACATTGAAAGGAAATTCATTAGAAAAAATATTTTAAAGGGCTATTGGCACTTTCTTTATAATAGAAGTGTCAGAGATGAAAGAAAATTAGTAAAATGTACATGAAAATAACATAAAAATTGACTAATAAACAATAACATGATGTAAAATAATAAAACATGATATAAAAACAAAAAATGATATAAAAATAACATTCATAAAAACAAAGACTGATAAATCGATTAACCTTATTCTAATATCTCCCTGTGTACCATCTTAGTGCCAGTGAGAGCTTTAAATGCATTGCACATGCACGAGTCAACATTTTTAAATTGCTAGTGTACATCATATGTACTGCCAGTTGGTCAATTGGACAGACGGTTGGTTTGTCACTTAGTATTTTATATATACAGGTGTCATACCAATTAAAAAAAAAAGTTAAAAGGGAGTGAGAAACTTGAATGTCACCCCAATACATTTAATTTAATAAAGGAGGTAAGAGGAAATGAGAAACTTTGGAACTAAATGTAAGGACAGAAAGTGTTCTTTAGATATGCTAGCCTTGAGATGACTTAAGCAGGAACAGTTTTGGT
Source organism: Lasiurus borealis (assembly GCA_004026805.1). Taxonomy (NCBI): domain Eukaryota; kingdom Metazoa; phylum Chordata; class Mammalia; order Chiroptera; family Vespertilionidae; genus Lasiurus; species Lasiurus borealis. The sequence continues at coordinate 16,437 of PVJN01005427.1, read as the reverse complement.
AGAGAGGTAAGGTAAGAAAATGCTAAAGTGAATAATAGATTAGTCGACAAAGGCCATAGTATTTGAAGAGTTGGATTTGAGTTTAGGATAACCTGTATTATTGACAAAATATTCAAAGTTTTCCCTACCAAATCTCTCTGTAACTAACCTATGCCAAAGACATCAGACAGCCATGTGATTTGATTTAGCCAATGAAATGCGAGCGGAATTGAAGCATGGTATTTCTAAGCAGAACCACCAAGTCATTAGATGGGGTTTAATCATGGCCCTTTGCCCTGCCACTATGTTGACAGGTTTAGATGGCTACTCTATGAGTCTGGGTTCTAGAGGGAAAGAAAAAAAAAACCCAAGGTGGAAATATAACATGAGACTTCAGGATAAACTAGCAAAGATAATTAAAGAGAATCAAGATTTTGCTATCTTGATTTAAAATGTAATTAAGCACAGCCATTCCCTAGAGGGAAAAATGAAATGTGTAACACCATATGTAAATGTAATCTTTGAATATATAGTTATATTTCTAATGTAAAATAAGCTTAAAAGAGGTAATAATATGTTAAAACAAAATTATATAAGATAGATAGATATGGAGGTAGATAGATATGGATATCCAACATAATTTAAGTTATCCTTAAATGTTCTCATGAAATCATACAATGAATAGATTCACCTGTTTTTCTAACCTAGTCTAACCTAGTCTGGTTGTTCTATTACTACTTGGACTCCAGGAAACAACAATAAAACTGTTAAAATCTTTGGAACTTTACCAAATTTTAATTCTTACCATGTTTGACTATGTGTAAATTAAATATGTTCAAATGAGTCTAAATAGCATCTTATTTTGAAGACTAGAGGTCCAGTGCACAAAATTCGTGCATGGGGGGGGGGGTGTCCCTTAGTCCAGCCTGCACCCTCTCCAATCTGAGACCCTTCAAGGGATGTCCAACAGCCCTTGTAGGGCCAATCCACAATCCAGGATTGCTGACTCCCAACTGCTTGCCTGCCTGCCTTCCTAATTGCCCCTAAATGCTTCTGCTTGCCAGCCTGATCACCCCTTAACCACTCCCCTGCCAACCTAATTGATGCCTAACTGCTCCCCTGCCAGCCTGTTTGCCCCTAACTACCCTCCCCTGCAGGCCTGGTCACCCCTAATTGCTCTCCCCTGCTGGCCATCTTGTGGTGGCCATATTGTGTCCACATGGGGTCAGAATCTTTAACCACGTGGGTGTAGCCATCTTGTGTGTTGGAGTGATGGTCAATCTGCATATTACTCTTTTATGAGATAGGATAGAGGGCTGGTGCATGGGTGGGGGCCAGCTGGTTTTCCCTGAAGGGTGTCCCAGATCAGGGTGGGTGTTACCCTGGGGCATGGAGTGGCCTGAGCAAGGGGTCTGTGGTGGTTTGAAAGCTGGCCACGCCCTTCAGTGACCCAAGCAGAGGCCCTGGTATCTGGGATTTATTTATCTTTTATACAGTGGTATCTCGAGATACGAGTGCCCTAACATACGAGATTTTTGAGATATGAGCTGTCAAGCAAGCGATTTTTGCTTTGAAATACGAGCAACAGATGAGATATGAGAAATTGGCCAGCTGCACACAACCCACCAGTTTACTGCCACTCGAGCCTCAAGGTTACGGAACAAATTAAACTCGTATCTTGAGGTACCACTGTAATTGAAACTTTGTAGCCTTACGCAGAGGCCAAGACAGGCCAGGGCTGTAGAAACTTGGCTTCCTCCATTTCTGGGGGCAACCCTAGCCTCCTTCTCTCTCAAGCATCATGGCTGCTGCCATTTTTATTGGAATTTATCTTCTGTAATTGAAACTTTGTAGCATTGAGTGGAGGTCTGGGCAGGCCAGTGTATGTGGAAAGCTTGGCTTTCTCCATCACCAGGGAAACCCAAGTTGCCCTCCTGCTGACTCAGTGGTGGCAACCATCTTGGTTGGGGATAATTTGCATACTTGCTCCTGATTGGGTTGTGGGCGTGGCTTGTGGGTATAGCAAAGTGATAGTTAATTTGCATATTACTCTTTTATTAGGTAGGATAAGCATAGATTTTTCTCATTTCTCTTGTTCACATGCTCATGACATTACAGTGCTAATTACTAAAGCATTATTACCAGTGGAACCTAATTGTGTTTTACAGCAAAGAAATCAGTGAAGGGGATTTATAGTTACTAATAACTTGTTTCAAAATATAAAATATTTTTCATTGGAAGCATTTTTAAGGAAAATACTACATTTTAGTCAAAGGTGCTATACAGTAATTTCCTAAAAAAGTTTCTTTGTAACCTGCTTTCTCTGATTTAAAGTACAGTGTTTTCAAATATATGACTCTATAAAGCTGACATACCTTAGTGTCCCAGTTTTCTGCCCTATCAGTGACTTTACTATCATATGCAGTTATCACATTCTTTTTTCAATAATATAGTTAGTAATACAAGATTACCCACTTATTAGAAAATCAAGTTATGTTCTCTCCATTTCATACATCATCACCAGTAATAAAAACTCTGAAATCCGGATGTTTCTGGCAGCATTTGGCGGCATGAGGTGGAAAAAATTCAACTTGCAATTTAGAAGTTCACAGCTCAGCATTGATGATAGTACAATTGTTTTTTCTTCTGTGAAATGTGCAGATCTGATTTCTATCATTTACTAGCTTGAATGTATGTGCAGTGGAGGAGTTCTATTTCATGTCTGAGAGAACACTTTATCTCAATTCTACTTTTCAAATAATACACTTTATTAATGATGTTAGAACTTGCAATGCTATTAGTAATCAGGGATAATTTGTGTTTGGCAAAATTGATTAGTCTATATAGGATATCCTATCTAATAAAAGAGTAATATGCAAACTGATCATACCTCTGCTACACCCACAAACCATGCCCATAAGCCATGCCCACCAATCAGGAGCAAGTATGCAAATTAACCCAACCAAGATAGCTACAGCCACAGGGAGAGCAGGAGGGAGGCTTGGGTTGCCCCAGGCAATGGAGGAAGCCAAGCTCTCTGTACCCTGGCCGGCACTGGCCTCTGCTTAAGGCAACAAAGTTTTAATGGCTACTGCCACGGAGTCAACAAAGGCTTGGCTCCACTCCAGCCTACAAAGTTTCAATTGTAGAATATAAATCTCAGATATTGGGGCCTCTGCTTGGATCGCTGGGGCATGTGGCCAGCTTGCAAACTACAACAGGCCCCTTGCCCAGGCCACTCCACACCCCAAGGAAACCCCCACCATGATCTGGGACACCCTTCAGGGCAAACCAGCTAGTCCCCACCCATGCACAAGGCCTCTATCCTATCTAATAAAAGAGTAATCTGCAGATTGACCATCACTCCAACACATAAGATGGCTGCCCCCATGTGGTCAAAAGATTCTGCCCCCATGTGGACACAAGATGGCTATCACAAGATGGTCAGCAGGGGAGGGCTGTTGGCAGGGAACAGGCCTGCAAGGGAGGGCAGTTGTGAGCAATCAAGCCAGCAGGGGAGGGTATTTGGGAGGGACCAGGCCTACAAGGGAGGGCAGTGGGGGGTGATCAAGCCTGCAAGGGAGAGCAGTTAGGGGTGGCCATGCCAGCAAAAGAGGGAAGTTGGGCGTGACTGGGCCTGCAGGGAAAGGCAGTTGGGGGGTACCTAGGCCTGCAGGGGAGGGTAATTAGGAGTAACTGGGCCTAGAGGGGAGGGTACTTAGGGGTCACCAGGCCCACAGGAGAGGGCAGTTAGGGGCAAACAGGCTGGCAGGGGAGCAGTTAGGCATCAATCAGGCTGGCAGGGGAGTGGTTAGAGGGTGATCAGGCTGGCAGGCAGAAGCAGTTAGGGGCAATCAGGAAGGCAGGGAGGTGAGCAGTTGGGAGTCAACAGTGCTGGATTGTGAGCAGGATGTCCGACTGTCCATTTAGGCTCCATTCTACCTGGTTCAGGCCTAAACAGGCAGTCAGATATCCTTCAAGTGTTCTCAGATTGGAGAGGGATCAGGCTGGGCTGAAGGACACCCCTTGCCTCCATGCATGAATTTCGTCATTGGGCCTCTAGTCTATCTATATAAAACCTTAATATGTAAATAGACCAAACAGTGGAACAACCGAATAACCAGTCGCTATGACATGTGCTGACCACCAGAGGAGTGCATGCGGAATATGGCAGGTGTCTGCAGCAAGTGGCAGAGTGTGTAACATGGCAGGCAGTGGCCACAGCAGGTTGGTGGAGAAGGTGTTCCAGGGGGCGCCAGTCGCTGTCATCAGAGTGAGCCTCTGGTGGTTACTGAAAATTCTTTGCTTCTGCATTCTGTGGTCCCTGAGGGATGATCAGGTCAGAGGTGCCACTCCCACCCGCTGATGGCTTCACTCATACCCATTGATTGTGCAGAGCAATTGAGGCCGGCGCCGTCAGCATGGGGGAGTCACAGCGGTGGGGACCAGGGGCCTCAGTGGCCTCAGTGGGAGGGCACGGAGAATGGGCCAAGACCCGCCCATGTACCCATCACAGCCTCGCAAACCACAGTTCCTTGCAAGGTGCAAGAATTTGTGTATTGGGTCCCTGGTATGTAGGTAGGTAGGTAAATAGGTAGATAGATAGATAGATAGATAGATAGATAGATAGATAGATAGATGATAAAGATATGTCTATATGTCTAGACATATATGTCTATATAGATATATGTCAATATATAGATATATAGATATAGATTATAGATATAGATATATAAATATAGATGTACATGTATAATAAGTTTTGTTCTCTCTTTTTATTTGATAAGTAGGACAAAGTTTTCTGTCCCCTCACCACTGTGTTTTTTTCTCTTCTTTCCTCTGATTGAAAAACCTGTTTAGAGCAATCATACTAAAATCTGTGCACATTATCAAGAAAGTATTTTTAAAGGTTTCTGCAAGAGGATCTGCATGGTTCCCACTTCTCACATTGCCTCAAAGACAACATCAGGATGTAGTGTAAGGGATAAGATTGAGGTAGGCAGAAGGATAGAAAATAGCATGAGAACACAGAGAAAGAAACTGGCAGGAATGAAAGGATACTTGGAGATTAGCCTTGAATTAATAAAGATTAAAGTTAACCCAAGGGGAAATTAATGCTTTGTCTAAAACTATGGATGCTTTGTCTAAATCTATATTGATGAAGAACAAATAACAAGGCAGTTCACTAAATAATCATTTTGATTTAGGTAATTGACAGTATTTAATGTAAATATAATGAAAGGGTTGCATATATATCACTTTCTTACGTGTGTGTGTGTGTGTGTGTGTGTGTGTGTATACATATACACACATATATGCACTTTTTCTGTTTTGGGCATTTACAATTTAGGAGTCTTTCTGACACAGATACACAGATATTCAGGAATAGGGTAAAATGGCAGTATATTTTCATGCCTCAAGAATCAATTTAGAAATTGAATGAAAATATAGGTCACAATTATATATGTGGATCACTAGAGATCTCTGAATTCCTCTAAGTATCTTTGTGAAGAACAATTATGACCTTGAAGAAGAAAAGAACATACAATTTCTTTTGGCGAGCTAGGAAAGCTTATGATCCTCCAAGGATTTTTTTGAGAAATAAATGATAGATATGTATAGTGCCTAATGGAATACATCATACAAAGAAAGTGCTTTTAAAAGAGACCTATTTTTATGTCTTTATCAAATAAAAAATTGAGAACATTGAGATTTTTAATATACATGAATGTGCTCTGATTTTATGAATGATGTTTGATGATCCACACATATTTGTGAAGGAATAGATTAGAATTAATATGACTGAGTTGGAGAAATAATGCTTTACTGGGAATATTTTATAGAGTCCCTAGCAGTCATATGTAATTATCCAGGTTGTGTACTGTGCAAAGTTACCTATCTGAAGAGGTGAGAAAAGGCTGACATGTAGCATCTGTGCTGTGTTGTGATCTGAGTTTTCCCAAAATAAATGCATTTGAAAATTATTCACTATTTTGATTTAGATAATGGACAATGTTTTATGTAAATATAATAAAAGGGTTGCATTGTAATGGGGTGATATTTACTTATTTACTTTAAAATAATTTTATTGATTTCAGAGAGGAAGGGAGAGGGGAAGAGAAATAAAAACATCAATGGTGAGAGAGAATCATTGACTGCCTGCCTCCTGCATGACCCCTACTAGGGATAGAGCCTACAATCCAGGCATGTGCCTTGACTGGGAATCAAACCATGACCTCTCAGTTCATAGATCAACCCTTAACCACTGAGCCATGATGGCTGGGCATGATATTTATGATAATAATTTTTAAAATTTAGTTATTAGAACTTTTCAAGTTAAGAAACAATTTTTTCCTAGCATGAATCAGAATCAGGAGAATTCTAGATTCATGTCCAGATATGTACATTTTTAAATATAAAACTTTCAGATGCTTATTTGCACAATTCTTTTTTTCCAGAATACTAATATACATAATTAAATATATTTTATCTTCATCTATATTAAGTGAAAGAAACAGAAAAAAAATAAGCAACTCATTTTGATTTCTTACATGAGGTCACTAGATAGCATTTTTTAGAGTTTTCTAGAATATGATGGTCTTAACGAGTATATTTATTTATTTATTTATTTTTAAATATATTTTATTGATTTTTTACAGAGAGGAAGGGAGACAGAGAGTTAGAGACATCTATGAGAGAGAGACATCGATCAGCTGCCTCCTGCACACCCCCTACAGGGGATATGCTCGCAACCAGGATACATACCCTTTACCGGAATGGAACCTGGGACCTTTCAGTTCGCAGGCCTACACTCTCTCCACTGAGCCAAACCGGTTTTGGCAATGAGTGTTTGTTTTTTCAAGAAATGATTATTGAGTCTTTATTGTCCTTAGAAAATAATGCCAGTTATTATAAACCTGAGACAACACAAATACCTGGTAGATACACATGTAGTTTGTAAAAGTCCTCCAGTTTATGACCATCCTGTATTAGCAAATAAAGGACTGATTTTTCACCCTTGCTACTGTCTCCTCTTCCAAATAATAGATCTGAGTCTATTGTGACTTCAGTGACTAAGGTAACAGCTTTTCCTGCTTACTGTACATTGATGTGTCACATTCTACTCCATTTTTCTTTACTATACTTTAGTTCTCAGTTCAAGTGAATTACATTTCAGATAATCCCACGCAGGTGTATGCTTTAGTCTCCTTTTGCCCATTTTTCTTCCAACCTGTACAGAGCTTCTTTTTGCTGAATATAGAAAATCCTTCCTTTCTCTCCAGGAAAGCCATTGATGTCCTTAAGTTTCTGTAATTAAACAAGCTTTTCCCAAGAAACATTTTTGAAATGTCATTAGAAAACTTGTTTTTGAGTTGTTCAGCTTAATTCCTAAACTTAAAAGTGTTATTTTTCATACTGAGGTCAGCAGGATTTTATGAATTAGCCTTGTAACTCATAAACATTTTCTTTTTCTTTCTGATTAGCATATGTATATGGGTTGAAAACTGCATATAGAGATTTTGGATTCAAAAAGTTTTGTCAAACCCTACAATAAATAAAGTCCTAAGTGAAACTCCAGAATATGAAAAGTTTTTTTCATATTCTACTCTATTTATGTGGCAAATAATGGGGGACTCTGAACTTAAATCTATCAATTACCCACATTCCTGTTCCTATTCTACATAATTTGAAATTTGGATGTGAGAAAGTCTAAAATAATAAAGTTCCAAGAGCAGAGATATACAGTACTTTAGAAAAATGATCTCAAATGGGTCAGGACCTTAGAAAGTCTCATTACAGGAAACCTTCACATTTCCATGGTTTCACATGTGGGATAGTTTTATTTATGTGTTAACTTGACCAGAACAAGGGATGCCCAGGTTAAACATTATTTCTGGGTGTGCCTGTGAGTGTGTCTCCAGATTAAATTAACATTTGAATCAGTAGACTCAACAAAATAGATAGTCCTCCCTAATGTGGGCAAGCAACCTCCAATCCAGTTTAGGACCAGAACAGAAGAAAAAGGTGGCAGAAGGAAGGATTCAGCCTTTTCACCTTTTGCTTCCTGCCTGTCTGCTTGAGCTGGGACATCAGTCTTTACCTGCCCTTGAACTGGGACTTACACCTTGTTCGCAGACTTTCAGACTTGATCTGAATTACATTATTGACTTTCCATGTTTTCTGCTTGCAGACAGCAGATCCTGAGACTTTTCAGCCTCCATAATTACATGAGCCAATTCTTCATAATAAATGTCCTCATATGTAGAAATAATATCCTCTATGATAGAGATGAGAGTACCCAGGTATGGCTGTGGTTATCCAGGGCTGATGGCACCAGCTGCCCAAGAAGATCCTTAGAGTAGCAAGACCTGGTTTGTTCTCATCTCTATTTATACTCTTCTTGAGCTTCTGAAGCTACCCAAATTCATTCTAATAAGTAACCTTGTAGGAAATTTCTTGTGCTAGAATCAGTCTTATTTCCATTGTTACATTGACTGAACAGTCATTCTAAAGTAGATAAGACAATGCTTAAGCCCTCAATTTTAATGATGGCACTGACATCCCAGATTTGTCATTGAAATACTTAGTCTTGATCTCAGACTCTAATCTTATTCACCCTCCCATTCTAGGGAGAAGAGGTGTACTTTGAAATACTATCATAATGTAGTTTTGGGGAGAACATAAAAAATACAGACATTAGTGGATAATATTCAGTGTAGTCTGCTTCAAACATCTTTTCATGAAGACTAACCCAGGGTTCGGCACTGGGCTTAAAAATGATGAATGCAAGTGCTGTATTTTTTCCCACGAAGTTTAGAGTCCAGAATAAAGACATACTACTATAATATTCAAATTACAGAGTGAAGAGTTGTGACCGGGGTATTGTATAGCTGTTGTTGAGGGTGTGAAGTTTAAGAATAATAGAAAATTAAGAACAGAAATCTTTTTTCTTCTGAGGCAGTTAAGGATGCTGAAAGAGGTTAGAATAGCCTAAACACAGACAGCCTAAAGGCAGAAATAGTAAGAAAAGGATAGAAATTTAAGAGACTGTGCATCAGTATTTTTATAGTATCTGTCTGATATGATAAAACAAGCTTGTTTTCAAATCTTTAAGGGCTATACAAAGAAGACTCAGATTCCTCAGTCACTGGATAGGATGTAGATAGCAGGTGTAAAAGAGACACACAAAGAAGGCCACCAGCACCACTTTGAATAGTCTGTCAATGTGTCTCAGCTTTAGTGATCGTTTTTCTACTCACCATGAGCATCTTTTCTTAGTGCCGTACTCTTGATCATGTGAGCATTGCTAAGAGCTAGCACACAGAGAAGCAGCTGAGTGTAGCTCTGGGGTGATAGCCAGGCTTCCTGCTTTTTCTTTGCTCGTTTGTTTCTTTGTTTGCTAAAAACACCACTGACTACCAAATACATTTTACAAACAAAAGCTGGAGCTTAAAGATGTAAGATCACAAATCTACTAAAGTAGATTGTAGATTTCTTAAAGCTGTAATCACACTCACTCATAATATTGATATCTTATTCCCTCTTCTTTTATATCCAAGTTAGTGAGTAAGACTAGAGAATGAACCCCTAAAGAATATTATAAATGAGCTATTTGAAATTTCTAGAAATATGTAATTACATAGAATTAGTAGTAATAAGTTTTTCACAATTCATCATATGATCTTTCATAGCATGTGCATTTATTGAAGTACATGGCTTAAGGATTCCTACAAGGTAACAATTGTTAGCCTGGTTTGAATAATGGTATATGCTCTAACTTTAAGGAAATCTTTGGGTCAGCAAGTTGCCAACTCGTGGTCCGAAGACCACTGGTGGCCTGTGAGATCTGAAAGGTTGGCAACCACTGCTCTAGATGAGCAAAATTATACTCATTTTAGGTGAGTATAGATTTTATTTATTTCTAACAACAATTTTAGCTAACCTCCTAGAAGGCATGGATCAATGATATTTCATTATAACTTCTATATTAATTTATTTTACTTTTTGTGTCTTAAAAATTTCCTATAACATATTCAGGTAATTTATGAGCCTCAAATCATCTGATTGCTACTGTCACAGTAAAATTAGACTATTTGTAGAAGAGGCAAGCAAAATATTTTTAGCTGCCTGTGTCAGCCAATCTACCATGGCACATTTGATTTCTCAAATTTTCAGTGATTATTATCAGTTATACTAGATGTGCAACTAAAGTAACAGCTTGATTTTTAGAGTGAATATTGAACTTCAATACTGTAAAAAAAAAGAACCTTATTTTGACGTACAATGAGCATATTTGCTATGTAAGACAGAGAAGAAATCTGATGTAACAGAATATCATCCTGAGATCCTCTTTTGACCAAGATCACATAGCTAACTTTTTTAAAGCAAAACTGTAAAATAAAATGAAAATATATTGATTCTTGGCAGAAAAGAAAATAGCAATTTGATTACTCTTACATGTTTCTTTTCTTTTTAAAAAATCCTCACCCAAAAATATGTTTTTATTGCTTTTAGAGAGAGGAAGGGAGAAAGAAACCATTGGTGTGTGAGAGAAACATCTTATCAGTTGCCTCCTGTGCCCTGACCAGGAATCAAGCCTATAGCCTTCTGATGTATGGGGCACTGTTCTAGCCAACTGAACCATCAAGCCAGGGCTCACATGTTTTCTTTCCTTGTGTTGATTTATTTTGTTTTTATGCAAATAAAACTGATTCAAGTTGAAGTTCTTGTCTGGGGACTACTAATCACACTGATGGACACAGTAGATCCATCCTCCAACTAAATTACATACAAGTAAATCACTCTAATACTGAGTATACTATGGACATTTCCTTATTTTCTATATATGCAACACACTTTAAATCATCCCTAAATTTCAGAGGCAATTATGAAGTAGTCTTTTAGGTGCCTATTGCTGCTATAACAAATTACCACATGTATTCAGTGACTTAAACTTATGATATTACTGTTCTGGAGGCCAGAAGTCCAAAATAGATTTTACAGGGATAAAATCAAGGTGTCAGCAGTTTTCTTCTCTCTAGAGCCTAAGGTTGAGAATCCCTAGCAAGGTCGCCTAAGACCATTGGAAAACACAGATATTTATATCACGATTCATTAACAGTAGCAAAATTACAGTTATGAAGTAGCAACGGAAATAATTTTATGGTTGGGATCACCACAACATGAGGAACTGTATTAAGGGGTCACAGCATTAGAAAGGTTGAGAACCACTGCTCTAGAACCTGTGAATATGTTATTTCACATGGTAAAATTGTCTTTGCAGACGTGATTAAACTGAGGATTTATTGGTAGGGAAATTTTTATGGATAATCTATGTAGGCCCAATATAATCATAAAGGCCCCTACAAGAGGAAGAGATGAGAGTCAGAGTTAAAAGAAATGTGTTGACAGAGAGAAAGAGATATTTGGAGAAGCTATATTGCTTCTGGCTTTAAAGATGGAGATAGGGGCCAGGAGCCAAGAAAAGAAAGCAGCTATTAGGAGCTGGAAAAAGCAAGGCCACAGATCCTCCTCTAAAGCCTCTAAGCAGTGGTTCTCAACCTTTCTAATGCCACAACCCTTTAATACTGTTCCTTATGTCGAGGTGACCCCTGACATAAATTATTTTCATTGCTACTTCATAACTGTAATTTTGCTACTGTTAATGAATCATAATGTAAAAATCTGTGTCTTCCAATGGTCTTAGGCAACCCTGATAGCAGTTCTCAATCTGTGGGTTGCGACCCACAGATTGGGAACCACCTTTCTAGAGATTAGAATGTGATCAAGTTTGTGGGTTTGGGAGCATTCTTCTCTTTACCCCCAAATCTTGTAGCATGTGTAAAGAATAGATGGATTTTCTTTTAAGGATAATTTGGTAATAGAACATAGAGTTTAATTTAGACTCTGTCTTTTTAGAATGTATGAACTACCACATTTGGAGGGCTTTTCTTTTACCGATATGTGGACAGAAGATATACTGAAGTGTGTATGGCTTGAATTTTTACACAATTGCTCTAAATTACTATATTTAATCAGTAATTATATTACTCTGAGATATGAGATATGAGATATTACTATCCAGCATAGGCTTTCTAAAAGACCTCTCCTCTTTTAAGTTTTGTCCTTCTACCTTTAGTTTACGATATCCTGCTATTGTATTTGAGAAAGAAACTTATGGCTGTCTTATCACATACACCAAGATATATATAAAGTCTTATTCATAAGATTCTAGTCCAGAAGACAGGGGCAGTTTATATTCTTTTTCTAACCTCCCTTACTCTTCAATCCATTTGAACATCAGAATTTTGCTCAATTACTTCTAGGATGCAGCTATATTTTGGAAATTTGAACTTGCCAGAAATCTATAAACCTTATAACTCAATTTGTTATTATAAGCTATATGTCCAGATTTATTTTCCAGTTATATTAGGCAAACTCTTGTATTTCAATATATAATTTTGTATGTGGTAAAAAATAAAATAATTAGATAAGTTTTATGTTTAAATAAAAATATGTACTAGTGAAGAGTTAAGGTAGGCGTATTTTGTATTTAAATTAATTCTCCATTACCTGACTCTCTCTCCCTCTCCCTTTGTGATAAAAATACTTAATATGAGATCTACCTTCTTAAAAACATTTATGTATGCAATACAGTATTTAGAACCATAGACACGATGTTGTACAGTAGATCTCTAGAAGGAATTAATCATCTTGCATAATAGAAATTATTCATCTTGCATAACTGAAACTTTAAACCCTTTGAATTGCAACTTCCTCATTCCTCTCTCCTGCCCTCCTTGGTTACCACAGTTTTATTCTCTGCCTCTATGTATTTCATTATTATATGCATCCAAAATACAAGCAATAAAATGTTTGGACAAAATTCACCTTTGTGATGGTTTTGAATTATTTCGTCTATTTTGATAAGTTCTTTGAGATTTCTTTAATTGGCTAGCCAGATTGTACTGAATCAAATACTACTGCAATAAAATTTTCTTAAGTAACATTTAGCTAGCATATAATTTACCACCATCATTTCATATTTACCATTCAGTAACTAAAGCATACTCAAAATGTTTATCAATATTTGTATTATATTTTAATTGAGGGCATGGAAAATATGAACATATATTAATCTATTATCTATCTATCTATCAATCTATTTTTAATACTAGATTTTTTCCTGCTAACATTTCTGCTAAGACTATTTCCCATCAATAGAGAAAAGCAACTTTTTCTGACCCTGGAGCTCTGAAGAAAGCACAGAGTTCAGGCACATTCTGACTTGAGTTGCTGAGCAAGTTAAATTACGCTTTTCAGAGGGCCTGTAACACATTCCTAATGGGCTGGGCTGCTGCATTATCAACACAGGTTGACTTGAACAGAGTTGGCTTTGAAAACATTGGACCTGTTTCAAATCCTCCGCCTCCTGGTTTCTCATCACATGAATGCAGAGCAATGATGAACAACCAACAAAATTAATTAATTAATTAAATGTTTTTCTCTTTTAGGAAAGGCTCTTCATTCAAGTCTATTATAATCTCAAAATGTTGAGGGTGATTATATTATACAGGGTCTCTGAAAATAAGGACATCAAAGTTCTCTCTGTCAGCCACCCAGATCAGGCCACTTATAGAGAGCCTGCTTGTGTGGACACTGAAAAACTCTCACCTGTACTCTTATCATTTTATATTTTACTTCTTAATATTCTGATATTTTTTGAATAAGTTACCAATAGGAGGAAAGTAATTTTTTTATTCATAGGCACACTTTACTTTTCAACAATTATAGTTTTAGTTTATCTTTGTTTTTACTGATACTTGAAAAATGTATCAATATTTGTTGAATATTGCCAAACAGTTCTCATTGATGTGGCATAATACACCATTAAACTTCTTCAGATAGGAAGAAATATTACAGATGAGAAATTGATTTAAGTTCACACAGACAGTCCTCATTCAGAAAATAAAGCCTTTAATCTAATTTCCCAATGTTGAACCTTCTGTAGTCCATAAGAATTTTACTTTAAGCTTTTATATATTTCCCCCCTTTTTGAAAGCTAACAAATATTTTCATCCCTAGCTTTTTAAATGTTTTGAGCTCCTTGAAATTTTTTTTCCTAAGTACACATCTGTCTACTTTCGTATACTTGAAAATTTTATGTGTTAAGCATAAAAAATATTTTTAGAGATTGAATTATAGAGAACATTGTTAAAATATTTAAATTCTATCATGAGACTTCAATTGTAGTCAGAAATTTAATCTGAAAAATTACAAATATAAAATAAACAAGTATGCAAATAAGTAAGTATAAATTTTTTAAATGTTTCATCTGATTCATAGGAGCTAAGTGAACCATGAAATGTGAAAATCTGAAATAAATGAAACAAGCAATTTCCAATATAACCAGGGAAACAAATAAGTTGATTATGTTTTCTATTTGTTTATTATGCTTTTTTCCTAGTTATCTAGATTGTGTCTTCAGTGATAGATTATGTGACAAAATAATCCTCACTGATCTCCAGTATGAATGTTGAATAAATTAGACTTGTGGATACTTATGAAAATTTCATGTGACATGTTACTGCCCATTCTTCTCTTTGACCATTTTCTCTGCTTTTGTTGTCTGGTAATGTTCAAATAAATCCTCAATGCCCATTAGCTGTGAAATTTTTAAGGGTAGATATTATATCTTAATCCATCTTTTCATTTCTAAGATCTAGCACAGAAAGCAGCTTAAAATAGTCAGCAATAATTAAGTGACTTTGAGGGGAAAATCACATGAAGAACTGAATATTAATAAATCTTTTAGAAAAATTACCTAACTTCAAATCTTTTCCTAAGAATCTTTTCCATTCATACTGCCACCTCTGTACTTATCTTAATGGAATGGAAGTTAAAAGAAGAAGCTATATACTTGGGCTTTGAAATTAAAGGAATCAAAAAAATAAGAATATCTTTATGAAATAGAAGAGATATTTTGAAGTGTAGCTTGAAAAAAATAGGAGTTTGAAAGCAGAAATTAGAGTACTTAGATTGGAAGGAAAAACACAAGTCAAAACTTAATAGTAGAAGATGCAATGTATGAAGCAATAGCAGGGGATAGATTTAACTGGAGCCTAATGTAGATATATGGGAAAACTTATGTAAATTTAGACAAGAAGCTGTGTGCTAGAAAAATAAGTTTACCTTAGTTTTTCACATACAAATTCAGAAAATTTCTAATAGTTGTCTTTTTATATGTATAAATTTTTATTTTATTCATTTGGGTGTTTAGCCTGTATGTGAATATTATTCTGAATACAGGTGGTCATTTCCCTTTTACTATTGATCCAGCAGTACATTATCTTATTTTTCAGTATCGGTAGACTTTTCTGCGCTTGAAATATTCTTTTGTTTAAAAAACAATGTTTATTAATGTGTTTTTAAAGGAGAAATCATTATCGATAGCCTTATTGGCCTCTGATTCATCTATGTGCATCTATTCCAGGTGAATGAATGTGTGCTTGTTTTACTGCTTAATTCTTTAAAAGTCAGAGCTATTTTTATATTTTAAACTCTCACTTAATGAAATACAGATAATACCAAATGGTTTTCCTCACATGTTAGTGAATTTCACCTCAAAGGACTAGTTTTATTTTGATTCAGATTTAGAGATTTGAAGACCCAGTATGCCGCAGGAAGAAGTGGTTTCAATAGGTTTTTACACTCAGAGCAATTTTTGGTATGGTATGTTTAATTTTGTAGGCTCAGGGAAAGCAAGATCCACCCTCTTGGATTTGGAAAGGTTCCTCAGGTCATATTGTAACACTTTCTTATACTTCTGCTTAAGACCACTATTGAGGAATAAAATTATTCCGTCAGTTCCTAACCACTCTGAAATGGAATTGAATTGAGGCTGACTCCTCAAAGGTGAACCAGAATAAGGCCATTCTTGAAACATCAGAGTTAGGTACCATTACTCTCAGTATTATTTTACAGACCATTAGAAAAACAACATTCAAAGGAACTTAAAAAAGTAAAGAAAGGTCGTTTTCCAGTCTTGTTGACATATTGTTATTATAACCGGTGACTTTGTCGCAGAAACTGAAGTTCTTTCAGAATAAACTGTGTGCAAACAATCTAAGAAAATGGTACAATACCAGGAAAGCTATTTCAAATGTAGCCTCGTGGAGCTTTACGCATTTCATCTTTCCCCTCCCCTTTCCTGGCTTAGATATTCTCTGCACTGGGCAACTCGATGCTGATTCTCTATCAAGCAAGGTCAGCTGTGGACCCAGGCTGCATACACTGTTCTTTGGCCATCAGCCTCCTTCCCTCCTCCGACACTTTGCTTTCATCTGCCGGGCAGCAGCATTTACCAGGCATGAAAGAGAAACTCTCTCCTCAGATATGACAGGAAGAAAGGCTGCCTGCCACTTACACTGAGAGTGCTTCGGGTCCTTAGAAAAAAGC
>PVJN01005426.1:0-82317 GCA_004026805.1 Lasiurus borealis | reverse complement strand
CCCTCTGAGCCTCAGCCTCCTCCTCTGAGCCTCAGCCTCTCCCTCTGAGCCCCAGCCTCTCCCTCTGAGCCTCAGCCTCTCCCTCTCACCCTCAGCCTCCTCCTCTGTGCCATGGAGGAAATAATGCCTCCTGGGATCACATGGATACAGGAAGTTCTCCATCAAGCAGAGCTCTTACTATCTGCTTTTCTCTTTCTTTAAAAAAACATATTTTTATTGATTTCAGAGAGGAAGGGAGAGGGAGAAGCAGATAGAAACATCAATGATTAGAGGGAATCATGGATTGGCTGCCTCCCAAACGCCCCTCTCTGGGGAAGAAGCCTGCAACCCAGGCGTGTGCTTTTCTTGAAAATCGAACCTAAGACCCTTCAGTCCACAGGCCAACGTTCTATCCACTGAGCCACACCGGCCAGGGCTGTTACCTGCGTTCTCTCAGGAGTTCTGAGCCAGCTGCTTCCCTAACGGGGGACTCTGAGGTGGACGTAGATCTTTTCCCACAAAGCTGGGCTTTCACTTAGCGTTTCACATGCTCAGTCACATGTTCAGTCCAGTTGTTCCATGTAATGAAATGGATCCTAAGCTTTCGTTTTTCTAAGAAACCCATGATGAATTGCTCTCCAATAAAACTTTTGGTCCTAGAACTTGTCTGTGGTTTGGCTTTTATGCTCAAATGTTCCCCCTTCTCTTTATAATAAAAAAGGAAATAGCCCGGCTGGTGTGACTCAGTGGTTGAGCTTCGACCTCTGAATCAGGAGAGTGCAGTTCCATTGCAGGTCAGGGCACAGGCCTGGGTGGGGGCTCGATCCCCAGTAGGGGGCGTGCAGGAGGCAGCCGATCCGTGATTCTCTCTCATCATTGATGTTTCTATCCCTCTCCCCCTCTCTCTTCTTCTATGAAATCAATAACATATATATATATATATATATACACACACATATATATATAATTTTTTAAAGGAAATAGCACTAGCATTTACTGACTACCTACATTGGGTTAAGTGTCTTCCCTTTGCTGATTTGACTCATGACCTTATAAAACAGAGGTTGTGACCTCTGTGACAGAGGCAGACCCTGAGAAAGGTGAGACATTTTTCTAAGGACAATAAGGGGCAGAATGCAAACCAGGGTTTCTTCCCTGGACTCCCTCAATCATGTGACAGGGCGAGCACGTGGTGTTCAGCTTTTCCATGTAAAGACCTCACAGGCAGGGCAGCCTGAGTTCAGCCTGTCTCTGAGCTTAATTCTTTTTTTTTTTTTAATACATTTTATTGATTTTTTTTTTTTGTACAGAGAGGAAGGGAGAGAGATAGAAAGTCAGAAACATCAATGAGAGACATCGATCAGTCGCCTCCTGCATGCCCCACAGTGGAGATGTGCCCGCAAGCAAGGTACATACATGCCCCCGACCGGAATCGAACCTGGGACCTTTCAGTCCACAACCAACGCTCTATCCACTTAGCCAAACTGGTCTCGGCTGAGCTTAATCCTTGGCAGGTCCCGGGCTCCCGGTCTTCCCGGGTGAGGGACAGCCATGCAGGTCACTTCCAGCAACAGAAGCCCAGCTGTGCAAACCTGGTGTGACAAAATGCCCAGCCTCTGGAGGAGGCAGTCCGGATGTTCCTTGCAAAGCTAACCGTGCCCTTATCTGACCATCGCAGGCGCTGGAGCTGAAAACTCACCCCCACAAACCTCTGCGCGTGGTGTTTATCGCCCTGTGTTCCTGATTGCCTGAACCGGCAGCTGCCAAGGTGTGCTTTGGGGTGAAACAGAAATAAACGGTGGTCCCGCAGAGAAGGGGTATACTCGGCGCTCACAGGAAATGAGCTATCAGGCCGCGAGAGGACCGGAGGGAGCCGGACGCTCATAGTCCTCAGGGCTGGCAGCCCGTTGGAAGAGGCATCTGTCTGGTTTTACCACTGACAGGGCGTTCTGGAAGAGCAGGCTTACAAGACGGGACAAGATGAGTGGTCGCCGGGGTTGAGAGGGATGGGAAGGGGACAGCTAGGGCACAGAGGGCTTTTAGGGCAGTAACCCTGTTCTGTAAGGTCCTCTCTGGTGGAAACATGTCACACGTGTGTGCCCAGACCCCTAGCATGCGGAGCGCCAAGGGGACTGGTGTGAATGGCGGACGTGGTGGTTTGGATGTGTCCCCGGTAGGTTCCTCAGCTGTGACTGTCCACGCTGGCGGGGGGTGTTGGTCCTGGGACAGGTCTAGGGGAGTCACCATGGCACTGGGGTTGGTGTATCCGGGTGCCCCAGCTCTACCATCCCCCCTTCTCTCACCTCCCAGGCCCCACGCACCCCGTGTCTGGAGAGGGTCGCCTTCATGGCAGAACAGGGAACAGCAGACCCCCAGCCTCGCCAAGGGCATCCCCTGCCAGCCTCAGGCCCTGTGCGGGGGCAGTGCCTAAGGTTTTACGATATCAGATCAAAGCCAAAATATCCCATCTCGCCCTAACCGGGTTGTCACGTTTAGCTTTGCAAGAAACAATAAGGACAATATTTTTTTTAATATATTTTATTGATTTTTTACAGAGCAGAAGGGAGAGGGATAGAAAGTCAGAAACATCAATGAGAGAGAGACATCGATCATCCGCCTCCTGCATGCCCCACACTGGAGATGTGCCTGCAAGCAAGGTACATGCCCCCAACCGGAATCGAACCTGGGACCTTTCAGTCCGCAGGCCGATGCTCTATCCACTGAGCCAAACCGGTCTCGGCGTATAAGGACAATATTGTTGATATTGTGGACAGAGCATCAGCCTGCAGACTGAAGGGTCCTGGGTTCGACTTTGGTCAAGGGCATGTACCTTGGTTTCGGGCACATCCCCAGTAGGAGGTGTGCAAGAGTCAGTTGATTGATGTCTCTCTCTATCCCTCTTCCTTCCTCTCTGTAATAAGTCAATAAAATATATATTTAAAAAATATATATATATATATAGCCCATCTCCTGCAAGTGTAAGGGTCACTGATCAGGAAGCAGGGTCCACACCTGTGGGGCTCTCCGTGATTAAACGTGGGCGGCCCAAAGCCTTCCTGGCGGGCGGTTCCACAGCTTGAGCCGGCGTGAGGGACCCCTCCTTTGTAGCTTGCATTTTCCTTCCCAATTCCTTCCCTTACCCCCAGACTCGCTTTCCGACACCTGATCCTTCATCCACATACGCGTTTCCTCTCATTAGCCGAGCCCGGCCTTCCATCCCTTCCTCCGGAGCAAGGGCAAGTTCACGGCCCTCCTGTCAGCGAGGCTGAGCTGGATCTGCACGCACTGGTCCTTTCAGAGCAGGCGTTTCTGCGGAGAACCAGCCAGCTGTCCCAGGCACCTGGCCGGAAAGGCGGTCTGGAGGGACCAGAGCGAAGAGGAAGGGGGGGGGATGGAGCGGAGGGGAGATAACCAGGCTGTGGGCCATTCATTCTGCACCCCCTCTGTGATTAATGGGTGAGCTCTCCACAGGCCGCTGGAGTGAACCTGACATGGCATCTGAAATGATGTATTTCCCGTCTCAGCTTGGAAGTCATCGCTGCTTAGCGGACAGTCCGAACATCAGCTCTGGCAGATCTCTTGCTTTCTGTCCCATTCGAAACAAGAAACCTCCTGTTTCTCACCACCTTCTTCTCTTCGGTTTTTAAATTGTTTTATTCTTTTTTTCTTCCTCACAATAGGCAGGGGCTCAGTGGGTCCCTGTCCCCCGGGGGCCCTTCCAGCCACTAACAAATTGTCATTTAAGAATCACCCAGGGCAGGCACTCCGCTCGGCTTCACTCAGGACCCTTCTCTCATTGCATGTGGTAATTAGGTCGCCACATGCTAGATAATTCAAATCAGATGATGATTACATGCCATGTATTACCATTAATTGCGTAACGAGACGTCGCCATATGTTTATGTGTGGATTCAATTATCATCTTTAAAGATCCTATCAGAAAAGATGAATGTGGCAATATCTGAAAAGGGGGAAGCAGCGAGGAAAAAGATGTTCAAATAAGTACATAAAACCAAGCCTGTGGAGGAAATGCAAATAATTGGAGCAGGCTTTCAGATTTGCATGTAATTGCGCGACTTTGTGCTTCTGTTGGTGAAAAGCATCATGTTCTGGAGGTTTAAAGTGATCAGGTAGGCCAGCCGCAGTCCCCCCGCCACCAGATGACTCGTCCCCAGCCCCTACTTGTCAGCATCTGTGGCTGTAACGTCGCACAAAATGGTGCTTGTGTTTTTATGTGATTTGTCACAAGTGACTTTTTCTCGTTGATTGCTCAGTGTCCGGCGTGCACACAGTATGGACAGCAGTGAGGCGTGCGGATTCCGAGCGCTGACTCTGACATGCATTTATCGCTGCCCAAAAGTCCTCCCTTCTCCCTACCCCAGCCCTCCTCCCCGAGTCCCATCCAGCTCCTGCCGTCAACTCATTCCCTCGCCGCCAATGGCTTCCTAATCTCTCCAAATCCAGCTCTGACCTGTCCGGAGCTGAGAGGAGCCCAGGAGCTGACCTGCCAAAATCATCCCGGAAAGCGTCAGAGGCGGGCGGGTGAGTGTAAAAAAGGATATTCGTCTTAGTGCAAGGACAAGAGGCTTGAAACATTCATGAGTCTGTCAATCAGTCTATCTACCTGTCTACCTACCTGTCTATCATCTCTGTCTCTCTATCCCCGGGAGTGTTTTCAATTTTTAAAATAAAACCCACAATGGTGAGAGTAAGCATATGAACCAGGTCAACCCCTTAAGAAGTTCAGGTTGCAGTCAGTGAATGTTCCACCGTCATCAATATACATAAAAGCCTAAGTGACTGTCCGACCGTCTGACCGGCAGCTATGAAGTGATTGGACACCAGGGGGCAGATGCTCCACGCAGGAGCTGCTGAGTTGCGATGACTTGGCAGCTGCAGTTCTTGGGTGATGCATCCAGAACCAGAGTGGAGAGAGCCAGATTCAGGGGTGCATCTCCTGAGAACCGCCCTCTCACAATCAGGGATCCCTCAGACCCCAGGGGATGTCAGCCAGTTTCAGCCTGATCCACGCAGGCCAGGCCAAGGAATTCCACTGGTGCACAAATCCGTGCCCCAGGTCTCTAGTTTTAAATTAATTGATATTACAGAGGACACGAAAACACCTCATAGTTATTAACTCTCACCCATAAATGAAGTAACTTTATCCAGAAAAGCCCATCTTTTCTTACCCGTTAGCTTCTCCACATCCCCAGTCCAGATCAAATCTACAATGATGTTTTCCATTCTCTGTAAAATGATGTTCTTGGCTATTTCAATGAAAAGGGAGATTTACTTATGATGTTTTTCCCAACGAAATATTGGTTTCATTCTTTACCGGGAGCCGTTTCATTAGTGTCTTAAGAACTTCGTTGTCGGGGTGTGACTCTGTGGTACCCCACTGCCTTTAGCACCCCTGTCCTGAGGCCGGCACTCACCCCGAGGGCGGGGCTGTTTGTCTGCCTGGGAAGAGGACGCCGTTGCTCTCGACACTTCATTTGTTCTGTTGTCAGATCTGATCACGTGACGGCGTGCCTGGCTCTGTGGTCTGCATGCTGGGAAGCGGGTAGCTGTTCCCAGCTTCACCCACTCGCTGCTTGAGGTGCCGTGTCCTGAAATCCCAGACAGACGTACTATTCGGTGGTCCATGTCTCTGCCCCTGTTTCTGTCCCAGACACACATGTCTGGATCCTACGACTCTAAGAACCGAAGATGTATCAAGAATGGTTACTCAAGCCCTAGCCGGCGTGGCTCTGTGGATAGAGCGTCAGCCTGCGGATGAGGGGTCCCAGGTTTGATTCCGGTCAAGGGCATAAAGCGTGGGTTGTGGGCTCGATCCCCAGTGGGGGTTAGGGGGCGGTGCAGAAGGCAGCCAATCAATGATTCTTTCTCATCGTTGATGTTTCTATATCTCTCTCCCTTTCCCCTTCTCTCTGAAATCAATAAAAAAAAGAAAAAGAAAAAAGAATGTGTATTCAAGCCCATCCTGGGTGGCTGAGTGGTTGAGTGTCAAACTATGAATCAGGAGGTCACAGTTCGAGTCCTGGTCAGGATACATGTCCAGGCTCAATCCTCAGTAGGGGGCGTGCAGGAACTAGCAGATAGATGATTCTCCCTCACCATTGATGTTTCTAGCTCACTCCCCTCTCCCTTCCTCTCTGAAATCAATAAAAATTATATATGTATTTAAAGGAGTCACAGAGAGGGGACTTGCCTTACCTTACCCAGGGTCGTTCCTCATCATTGGCAGGGTTTGCACCTAGATCTCCTCATTGCTGATATCACTTCTCTTCATTGTAACCTAATCCCCCTCTGCACACTTTTTTGCCCTCTGAGAGAGATTATGTCAATTTCAGATTTAATAATCGAGCAAAGTAGACTCAGAGGCGTGGACAGAATCCATGAATGTCGCTTTGCCTAAACGCACCCCTGGGTTCTGAGAATCAGGAGCCACCAGACTGGCCTGCTGCCTGCACGTTCCTGTTGCCGCGTCAGGCCTGGGATGGGTGCTGTTTGGGTATTAAAGCGACTGTGCATCGTGCATGCTTTGGTAACGTCACTGCGACTTAGTCATCTCGGTGCTGGGACAAGAGGCCCCTTTCAGATGGTAATGTGGGCACATACATAGAACTTGTGCTACTTGAGCCTCTTTGAAGGCATCAGCAAATCAGCTTTCCGAGAACTCTTAGCAAGCAAATGCTCACTGTACAGTTGGGGAGTGAATCTGAGCATGGCATGACCCACACATGCCACCCTGGAAGCAGTGCCAGCGAGAGCCAGGCCTCCCTGTGGTTGCTTTCGGCTCCCCCACACTTTTATCACAGGGCCCTAAGGTGTCCCCGGGAGATGGGGATGAGATTTGATCTCACCGGCACTCCGTGGAGCGATTCATTATGGACTGAGCGGTCTTTAGACTGAATTGAATGGAGTGGGGCATGTGTAAAGAAGTAATGGCCCAGCCGGCATGGCTCATGGCAGAGTGTCAACCTATGAACCGGGAGGTCATGGTTCAATTCCTGGTCAGGTCATATGCCCAGGTTGCAGGCTTGGTACCCAGAAGGGGGCATGCAGGAGGCAGCCAGTTGATGATTCATTCTCACTTAGATGTTTCTTCCTATCCTTCTCTCTTCAAAATCAATAAAAAACATATTTTTCAAAAATAAAATTCAATAAATTGGACTTGGTTAATTTAAAAAAAGTAGAAAAATGTGTGGAAAACAACATTTAAGGAGTAAAATGAAGTGGTAATTAAGTCCACAAATCCCACGCATTTTTCAAAGGTAAGTGTTGAATCCAAAGGCCTTATATAAGGGAGAGGAAGTAGCATGAGGAAATTAGTCACTGCCGTTTATTTGGTGGAAATAATTTCGATTGGAAAATGAGATCAGTAGTTTATAGATGGTGTTTCTGATAAGACAAATACTGACAAGAAGAAAGGTCATGAGTTCTGGTCTCAGATGGAACCGAGGAGTGAAGGAAAAGAGTCCACATTTCTCCACGTCTCTCCTTGCTTCATTTTATGGGAAGAGTATGATCCCATTGACCCACAAAGAACCCAGGTCTCTGTTAATAAAGGGAGAGCAAAATAGTTTTACCAGTTTTAGGGTAAAAGGATATATTTTACATATAATAAAAGCCTAATATGCTAAGTACCCAGTCAACCAGTCGGCCATTCAACCAATCAAAATATCCTAATGATATGCTAAGGCCTCTCAACCACTCGCTTTGACATGTACTGACCACTAGGGGGGCAGACAGTCGACTGGTTGACCAGTCGCTATGATGTGCACTGACCATCAGGGATCAGATGCCCGGACCTGGAGGTTAGCTTGCTGCTAGGGTCCAGCCAATTGGGACTGAGTGAGATGGGCTGGACACTCCCTGCAGCCCTCCTGTGATCCCTGTCTCTCCCCGGCCCCAGTTGTGCACCAGTGGGGTCCCTCAGCTGACCTGCACCCTTTGGCAATCTGGGACCCCCTCGGGGGATGTCGGAGAGCCAGTTTTGGCCTGATCCCGCAGGCCAGGCCAAAAGACCCCACTGGTGCACGAATTCATGTACTGGGCCTCTAGTTTATACATAAACAAGAAGAATATTTTTAAAAATCACAATAGAAAGTTCACAGCTGAATATTTATTCTCCTGGCTATCATTAAAATTTGAATTTTTCCAAATAAATTTAGTTGGTACTCTGGCCCATCTGAATAAAATCAGTTAACTCAGTTTCCTGTATAACTTGTCACTTCCTCATTATGTCTCTTCCCTTTGCATGGGAATCTCACTCAGTCATGGACTCATATTACTGTTGTCGTCCCGGTGAAAGCTTTCCCATGTCAAGTTAGAAAAAACGTTCGCCTGGCCACGCCAGCAAGGACCAAAGAAATCAGAAATCTTTGGTCTGCCAGATGTACTCCCAGTCTCCCACCTCTAGGGCTATGGAGGGACTTGAATGGGAAGCAAAAGTCATCTCCTCAATAAACAATGTTTTCAAGTTCTTAAAATAATTTATTTGTATGCATTTTATGTACATCAATTTTTCACATGCTATGTGTTTCATATGCAAAGATTCTAGTACATACTCCCTACCCACAAGAACAAAGAATAACTTGCACACTCAGGAGTGGACATACCTTGTCCATTGGCACTGATCACTCATGTCTACCATCTTTAACTGTTGTTGTTTGCCAAGTATAATTCAAATACTGTTTAGGATGGTGTCACCTACATAGGGGAATAAACCATAGTTTCTGTCTTTGAGGATTTTGTGGAAGGAATGATTTCTGAAGTAAAGATGCAGCCCAGCCAGTATTGCTTAGTAGTTGAACGTCAAACTATGAATCAGGATGTCAAGATTCCAGTCCCAGTCAGGGCACATTCCTGGAATTGGGGGCTTCGTCCCCAGTAGGGGCATGCAGGAGGCAACCAATCAATGATTCTCTCCCTTCTTTGATGTTTCTGTCTCTTCCTCCTTCTCCCTTCCTCTCTGAAATCATTACGTTTGTGTGTGTTTTTTTTTTTAAAAAAAGGTGGCAGGAGAGATTATTGATAATATGCATCATTTTATCTTCTCTTCCTTTTTATGTCCATGCTCAACTCTTACTACATCCAGTGGAACTGAACATAATTAAGAGATACGGTTCTAATAGCTCCTGGTTAGAACATGGAGACACTCTGTCCACCATTCAGAGGATGAAGTTACAAGATGGTCTCGGGTCCGTTTCTGATTTATTAAATTTGTGAGAGTCATGTACAATCCCAGAAGCCACACACAGCAATAGCACCTCTCATGTTTTCTTCGTCCCAGTCGCCTGCCTGGAATGTTGCTCCCTGTTTCTTTAGCCCCCCCAATGCATGACCCCTGGCTCTGCATTTTAGGGTGAAATACTTGTACCTTTTCAGATCCATCTTTGTGATTAAGTGATCCATTCGGATTTTTTTTCTGGCGTATTGACCTGCTTCCTACTTGACTCTCGATTTTGAAGAATTTCCCATGGATCTTACGTCAGACGCGGCCTTAGGCCTGACTCTGTGGATCCTGGGACAAACTGGCCACCACCCCTACTCAACACTGTCAGTCAAGGTGCATTCAAAAAGTCATAGAGAATCAAGATGGTTGAAAGACTGTGGCAATATGTTTAGGATGGATGTTGTAGCATACCAATGCACTGCTCCGTGGCCCTTTAGATGGTGGTCTTTTAAGACAGTTTATATTCTAAACCTCTTTTCATCCACGTTTGATGAAAGTATGTTATGATTCAAGTCATGAAGACTTTCACTTGTAACCAGCCAGTTTGACTCAGACTTGTAAATTTAATAGACTCCATCTGTCATATCTAGTCCATCCTGCCATATTTGCCTGCCAGGAGAAATAATAACCAATTTGCCTGCCTAAGCTTTATATGTACCTTCAAGACCAATTGGTCACAGAATCCACGAATTAGTAGTACAAGGGCAGTCATATTCCAAAGATTAAATAAAGTTGGTTCTTATTCTTGAGACACTCGAACACTTTTTTTTTACAAGACACTTGTAATTTTTGAAATATAGAGATTGTAACAGGGAAGTGCACTGCCCTTAATAATTTGTAACATCCTTTTTCTTATTGGTGAATTGTCCTCATGCCATGAAAAGTCATTTTAATTTTAGTATAACCTGTTTGTCTGAGAGGGGCATTGCCCAATATCAACATCTGAGAGCGAAAGTGAGGGCTGGGATTAATTTTCTAAATTATGCTCACAGCAGGAAGTAGTCATTCCTGCTTTAGCCGGTTTTGCTCAGTGGATAGAGCATTGCACTGCGGACTGAAGGGGTGCAGGTTTGATTCCAGTCAAGGGCATAGGCCTGGGTTGCAGGCCCAATCCCCAGTAGGGGGCGTGCAGGAAGCAGCCAATCAATGATTCTCTCTCATCATCATTGATGCTTCTATCTTTCTCTCCCTCTCCCTTCCTCTCTGCAATCAATAAAAATACATTTTTTAAAGAAGAAGTAGTCATTCCTATTATTAGTTGGTACTACTTAGATTTGATACTCACTGCTTTGAAAAGATCTGGGCAAAGAAACACAAGAGATGCTTTAACTACAAAAAAAAAGCACTTATCCTTTACAATTGTTTAAGAGAAACAGATATGTTAAGAGCTAATGAATGGGCTGGCCAAGGACAGGTGAAGCAGGAGAAAAATAACATCCCATTTTAAGGGAATATGTACTAGGAGTCAGAAAACGTTTTAGATCCGTGTACATGTCTGTACATGTGCTCATGCCATCAGCATCCTGTGACGTGGCTATGAACATTGCCTCTATCTTGGGGCTCTGAAATGGATGCGTGGAGATGTAACAATAATAACACTTCTTGAGCATTTATTACATAGCTGGCCCCATGATCATTGCTGCATGTGAGTGACCACAGATGTTGGAGGACACGAACTCATTAAGGACTACCATGTGGTCGGTTTCATGGAGCAGGAAACCTAGACTTAGTGGTGGTAAGTGTCCGATGTTCAAGAAGCAGTGGAGGCTCTGACCCTGATACCAGTCTTGCACGTCCATCCTTTTGCTGTGCTGCTGGGAGAGAGAGGACTTGACTCGATATTTAATGAGCCCGAAAGTGGGTCAAATTTTAAGTGAGGAGAAGAAGCTGTAGTTGTGTGATACATGGAACACAAAAAAGTGGTCTTGGGTTTAAAAACACATATTCAGCCCTAGTGAATATGTGGATAGACTGTCAGCCCGGGGACGGAAAGGTCTTGGGTTCGATTCCAGTCAGAGCACATAACCTTGGCTATAGGCTTGATCCCCAGGGCATGTGCAGGAGGCAACCAATTAATGTGCCTCTCACATTGATGTTTCTCTCTCTCTGTCTCCCCCTGCATTCCACTCTCTCTAAAAATCAATGGCAAAATATCCTTGGGTGAGGATTAACAAAAATTAAAAATTAAAAAAATACATATTCATATACAATTCACTTACATTCATTTTTTTAATATTTACCAACTATTAGAAATTAATTCCCATAGAGTCCTGTCCCCGCTACTTAGGGAGGATGCACTTACTGGTACATGGCACCTCGGAGGTTGACGCTGGGATAAGGTGTTTGCCAGCTGACCCTGGGATCATCAAACACAGGACCGGACTCTGGGAAAGAGGCGTGGCCGTGCCTGGGGAGAGACGCAGTAGGGAGGAATGGACCAGCTTTGGGTTCTCAGTAGTCCTGACTGAGGAAGTTTCTAGCACAAAGCACGGGCCTCCCCGTTCCTGTCGTTAGCCAGGCTGAGGGGATCAGACGGTCGGGACCCATCTCATCACTCAGCCCGTCCCCTCCTCTCAGGCCATGTGGATTCCATTTCCCTCACATGCGCTCGCTGAGAGCAGAAGCAGAAACCCCAAGGGACTGCTTCTCAAACAAAGGGAGATTCATTGCTTTGAACTGAAGGGGGATTTGTTAGAGTTGGAATTGTGTGTGTCGGCCCCAGGGCGGGGGTCCTGGCTGCGGGCTGGAAGGCCAAGGCCGTGGAGCATGGCTCCCAGCCACTCTTCCCCCTCCCACAGGTCCTCAGTCCTCCAGGTCTGGCCTCTGACCGCCCGTGTCCAGGCTGCGGGGGAAAACCAGAGGTCAGGGCGAGGTGACACTCCTACCTTTCGGCCCTGACCCTGGCAGCCCCACACAAGTTCCCTTTTGTCTGACTCTATCTGTCTCCGTGGCTGAGTCCCAGCAGAGGGACATGCACAAGAGAGGGAGGCCCGCTCTTGGCTGCCTACCAGGCCGCAGGCAGAGTCTGAGGTCAGATCCCCTGTTATGGGCTGAATTGTGTCCTCCCCAAAGACACATGTTGGAGCCCTAAGCCCCTATGGGACAGGTGTGGAGAGAGGGGCTTTAGGAGGTCATTTTATGGTTGAATGAGGGCATAAGGATGAGGTCCTAGCTAACAGAGTTGGTGACCTTATAAGAAGAGGAAGGCCCAGCTCAGTGGTTGAGCATCGACCTATGAACAAGGAGGTCACGGTTGATTGGTTGATTCCTGGTCAGAGGATTGGCTTGCAGGCTCAATCCCCAGTAGGAGGCATGCAGGGAGCAGCTGATCAATGATTCTTTCTCATCATTGATGTTTCTATCTCTCTTCCCCTCTTCATTCCTCTCTGCAATCATATACATACATACACACAGTGGTACCTGGAGATACGAGTGCCCAAACATACGAGATTTTTGAGATACGATTTGAGATACGTCGAGCGAGCGATTTTTGCTTTGAAATATTAGTAATCTCTTGGATCGGCCGGCTGCACACGACCCACCAGTTTATCACTACTCGAGCGTCTCATAGTTTCCCACGCCTCAAGGTTATGGAACGAATTAAACTCGTATCTCGAGGTACCACTGTGTGTGTGGGTGTGTCTGTGTGTGTGTGTGTATGTGTGTGTGTGTGTGTGTGTATATATATATATATATATAAAGTGTTAAAAATAAAGGAGGAAGGAGACATTGTTCTCCACGTGCGCATACCAAGAAAAGGCCACGTGAGGGCACAGCACAAGAAAGGGCGTCACCAGCAACCCAACCACCTTGGCACTGGGATGGAATCTGAAGTCACGGAATGAATGAGTTCACTCAGGGAGTAGTTTTAGGGAGAGGAGAGATGAAGCCCAAAGTTGGCACTCCAGGATGTTCTGCAGATCGAAGGTCAGCAACAAAGGCAGAGAAAGGAAATATGACGGAGGGGAGCGGATGGTGAGATGACGGAAGAGCAGCTGGAGAGGTGGGCAGAGGCGAGCTGTGAGGACCGCAGAGGGAGGGACACTGTCCAACGTGCTGATGGGCCGGGGAAGGCGAGGCAGGAGTTAACTCACCCAGGGAGGCATGCCTTAGACAGGAGCATTTCAGTAGAGTGCTGGGGGCAAAGAAGAGATCATGGGAAGAAGGAATTAGAAATATCAAGTCAAGGAACATTTTGTGTGTTATTATAGAGGAGGACGGAGGAATGGCACAGTCATTGGAGGGAGAAGTGGGGTCAAAAGTTTCTGTTTTGACTCTTTAAAATGGGAAGTAAGAGGAAGTTTCTTTGCCAATGGTGGAGAGAAACTGTAAGAACAATGTCGTTAAGTCTGTGGTCATTTGGCTTTTGTATGAGCACAGAAATTCTCAACATCGCTATTTATCAGGGAAATGCAAGTCACAACCACAACGAGGTGTCACCTCGCACCTGTTGGCATGGCTGGGTGTTGGCGAGAGGGTGGAGGAAAGGGAACCCTTGTACTTTGTTGGTGGGAATGTAAATTGGTCCAGACACACAAGTAAAATAGCATGGAGCTTCCTCAAACCAATGAAAAACAGAACTGTTCTACCATCCAGCAGGGCCACTCCTGAGTATATTCTCAGAGGCATTGAAATCAGCAGCATTAGTTGCGATAGCCAGGACATGGAAAAGGAGGAGATAAAGAAAATGTGGCAGATCCTTACCATGGACTATAATGCAGCCTGAAAGCCCTCTCTGGTTTGACTCAGTGGATAGAGTGTTAGCTTGCAGACTGAAGGGTCCCGGGTTTGATTCTGGTCAGGGGCACATGCCCGGGTGGTGGGCTCACTCTCCCATAGGGGGCGTGTGAGGCAGTAGATTGGTGATTCCCCTTCATCATTGATGTTTCTGTCTCTCTCTCCCTCTCCCTTCCTCTCTTAATAAATAAAAAATGTATTAGAACAATAACAAGGAAATCCTGATATTTGCAACACTGGGGATGAACCTGAAAGACTTTGTGCTCAGTGGAGAAGGTCAGAAAGCCAAGGATAAATACATGATTCCACTTTTATGAGAAATCAGCGCAGCACGGTGTGTGCCAGAGGCTGGAGGGAGTGGACAAGGTACAATGTGAGGACTTCAGCAAAACGAGAAGGTCCTGAACAGGGTCTCTATAACAATACTGCGTCATATTCTCTAAATTTGACTAAAATGGTAGATCCTATGTTGTGTTTTTATCGCACACATAAGTAGCAATAATAACGAAAGAGAGCAGGAGGAGTCTTCCAGAGGGGTGGATGTATTTATGGTGTAGGTTGTAGTGATTGGTTCACAGCTGTGTACTTATCTCCAAACCCAGTAAGCTTTTTTTTTTTAATTTCAAGGAGGAAGGGAGAGGGACAGAGAGAGAAACATGAGTGATGAGAGAGAACCATTGACGGGCTGCTTCCTGCACACCCCACACTGGGGATCGAGCCCCCAATCAGTCATATGCCCTCACTGGGAATTGAACATGACCTCCTGATTCATAGGTCAATGCTCAACCGCTGAGCCACACTGGCCAGGCAGCTCAGTAAACTTTTTATATTCAATATGAGAGGCCCAGCATGTGATTGAAATCACGTGAGGAGGTGCCAGGACTCGCTCCTGACCCGAATAGCACTGGCACGCAGTCCCCTCCCACCTATCTGCACATACAGCATCCCCTGAGCGGTTGTGATGCAGCCTCCTCCTGAGCTGTCATGATGCCCGGCTAATTAGCATATTCCCTGTTCATATATATATACCTATATGTATGTATATGTATATATATATATACAGAGAGAGAGAGAGAGAGGTCCCTGAGAATATTGCATATGTCTTCACTAGCCATCAGTGATCAATTTTTTTAAAGATAGTTTAAAAAATGGGGAGGTATCTGTATTTTTACTTTACAAAATAAAAATAATAATAATAATATAGGATTCCTGCTGCTAATAACCCATCTTAGAATATAGCTGTCAATTCTCTCATCTAACAACCACCGAAGAAGTAATGGAAAATTTTTTTCTCTGCTTACCATTTCTTCCTCTGAAAATATCTCACCCCGCTTTTTATTCTCTTTGCATGTTGTACCTTTATCATTTCTCATTTACCAATATGTGAGTGCTTACAAGTCTCTATCTCCTTTAAGACCTAGGAAATAAATATAATTCCGTAAAGTTCTATATTTGTGTCAGTTACTATATTGGAGAGGTAGTTCAGCAGTCTTTGGGAAGAAAGGACATTTCTGGGAACACACGGATACTCCAGACAGATTTTTATGTTCGCATCTTGACCCTGTTTACCTTGCTCTGATTGGTTGGAGAAACCACGACTGTCTCTTAATTTACAATGTGAATTTCCTCTCGCTCTCCCTGAGGTCTCATTTCCCCCCAACAGTTCCTTCAGCTGCGTATCAGTGAGCACGAGAGACATTATGGATAACGGAAAGACCCACAGCAAGGCTGGCTGCTGCCTTGTTTGAGGAAACATATTGGACCCGCCTGCTCTTCGAACCCAGATGTCCTCTGCTAATCCACTTATAGAGCCGTGGACCGCCGAGATCCTATAAGACAGCGATCTAGAACCTAGAAAGAAGGAACAAATACTTGACTTACAAAGTAAACCCGCTACTTATGCTTATGTTTTAAAGATCCATAACACCAAGACATCTCTAAATGCATGAATTTCCCAGAGACATTGACCATATAATCTTTTCTTTTTTCCCCCTTGATCTCGGCAGCTTCATTATAAACCCAAGATCCGGCTTGAGATCTCCACCAAGGTTTACATTTTCCAATCTTGTTAGAGGTGGAGAACAGGAAATGGCAATCTGTGATGTCTCTTCAGAATCGAAAACGTTATAAAAAACTAGAGACCTGGTGCATGAAATTCATGCACTGGAGGGGGGTGTCTGACTGATGGCTTAGGCCAGTTGGACATCCTTAGCTCCTGCCACCACCACTGCGCTTGCCAGCTGTGAGCCAGGCTTCTGGCTGGTTGGCACTCCCCCTGTGGGCGCGCACTGACCACCAGGGGGCAGCTCCTGTGTTGAGCGTCTGTCCCCTGGTGGTCAGTGTGCATCATGGCAACCGGTCTTTCCTTCATTCAGTCAATTTGCGTATTACCCTTTTATCATATGGGATAATGTGGACCGGCTGGCAAGAACATTGGTAAGAGCCACACATTCTATTCAGTCTGACTCTAATTTGCAAGGTTTTAACCATTAGGACTTGTGCTCAGATGAGCCGATGGACTAGATCAAAATCACAGCGACGGCTCTACAAATGTGAGGAGGGACCTTGGCCGCCAGGGTGGTGGGCCCATGAGCTGGATGAAATTGGGGAGGAGTCGCAGAGTGTCATGGGCACCTATCTCGAGCTGACCCAATCAGGTTCTCTTCCTGGAGGGTCTGAGGGCTCAGCTGGGATTTCTGCCACTCTGGACTGGCTGCGTGAACTGGGAGGGGGTACACTGTGGAGGTGGCAGCAGCCAGGTGGGGAAGCGGGTCTGGAGAGGAAGTGAGACTGGCACTGATAGGCAGAAAGAGGCAGAGGTGAGACCGAGGGAAGGGAGGATAAAGATGCCCATGGCTGTCTATAGCGAGCTGCAACTGCCCTTGAAGGTCAAAGTCACTTCCTGCCTTTGGTACCAGAGACCAGCCCAGATGCCTCTCCATGTATTGCTTGACCCCTGTTGAGTGATCCTTGCGTTACATTATCCTGAAGTTACTATACCCTTCTCCAAACAACCCTGTTCTCATCCCCAAACTCAAATCCGTAGCCTCTGCATTCAAGTGCTCTTTTGGGGGGGATCATTGGTTATTTTGGTTGATTACTGGAACATGTAAAAGATTTTAATTTTATTACCGAGGGGTTGAGATGACTAGCTTTGGATTCAGACAGCTCTGGCGCTGGCTCTGACGCCATTTCCGACTCGCTCTGTCACCTCGAACATACTGTCTGTTTCATCCGCGATTTCCCTGTAGAAAACCAAGTAGCACTAAGAGTGTAGTTAGTTTCAGTTGGAAATTGTCTCTCTGGATTCGGGTTGTGTAAGCCTCACCCTCTGTGTCCTCTCACAAGCACTAGGTAGAGGGAGACCAATGGAATGGCAATTTTAGGCCAATTTCCTGTGTTCAAAAGCCCCCATCAAGACGCCACTCGTTTTCAGCTTAAGAGTCTCGTGGTCCTTCATCCTGGAAAGTGCGATCGCCCTCGCTGGCGGGGGGCCAGCCTGCTTTCTGCGCCGGGGGCTCCCCTTGCTGGGAAAAGCAGCAGCAGCCGGAGCGCCTCAGATGCTGTCCTCACGGCAGATAGCGACGCACATCTGCCCGGCACGTGTTAATCGGTCTCGATCCTGTCACTTTCTGCGCCTGGCTGAGCCGGAGCCGGCGGCCACGTCAGCAGGCCCAGCGAGAACTTCCTGCCGGAAGATAACAAAGAGCCACGGCCCTGGCTGGCGCATCCCCCTCCATCTCAGGCCAGATGAAAGATCACACGTCTCAGAGGCGGTTAATGAATGCGCGGGCATTCCTTCCTTGACTTTGTTTATCCCCCATCTGCTGAGGAGATGGGAGATGATTTACCGAGGCCCGGAGGTTTGTTTTAAAACCACTTCCCGGAGCCAGGAGAGCGCCCTGGCCCGCATGGCCGCGCTGCGAGTACACAGATGCTCCGTGCTGGACCCAGATACTGTAATGTGGTCTGTGGTTTGGATGATCAACCGATGAGGACTCCTCACCGCCCCCTTCCCTGTCACTGATTGCGTTTGGGACCTGGGACAGCGTCCCTCATCTTTCTACAATGTGGGGTGGACCACAGAGTTTGCTTTGGTCAGGACCAGTGAGGACGAAGGACTGTTTCAGTGATGGTAGTGCCCTGTGCCTGGGAAGTGCTGATAAGCACAGAGTGGTAGCCGGGGTGGTGATGTGGCAGTCACAGTGGTAATGGCAAGGATCTAGGAAATAGCCCTCTTTTTTAAAAAAAATATATATACGCACAGACCAGTTTGGCTCAGTGGATAGGGCATCAGCCTGCTGACTGAAGGGTCCTGGGTTCCATTCCAGTCAGGGGCATATACCTTGCTTGCGGGCACATCTCCAGTGTAAGGTGTGCAGGAGGTGGCTGATCGATGTCTCTCTCTCATTGATATTTCTGAATTTCTACCTCTCTCTCTTCTCTCTTTAAAAAATCAATAAATATATTTAAAAAAATAAAAATAAAATATATATGTATTTTTTAATTGATTTCAGAGAGGAAGGGAAAGGAAGAGAGAGGTAGAAACATCAGTGATGAGAGAGAATCATGGATCGGCTGCCTCCTGCACGTCCCACACTAGGGATTGAGCCCACAACCCAGGCATTGAACCATAACCTCCTGGTTCATGGGTTGACGCTCAGCCACTGAGCCACCCTGAACCAGTCCTCGTACGCAGGGGATGCTGGGACATCTGAAGGACACGTTGGAAGGGGGTGTTGGGACATTTGAAGGATGCGTGACCCTTTCAGCAGG
This sequence comes from Lasiurus borealis, assembly GCA_004026805.1. Classification (NCBI taxonomy): domain Eukaryota; kingdom Metazoa; phylum Chordata; class Mammalia; order Chiroptera; family Vespertilionidae; genus Lasiurus; species Lasiurus borealis. The sequence continues at coordinate 63,584 of PVJN01005426.1, read as the reverse complement.
GACAGTGGTAACTGTCTTTGGTCTTTCTACCTCTGTGCCCGGCTGCCCCATGGACCGCACTCACCTGGCCTCCACTGACTCTCCTAATGGGACCTCCCACCAGAAGCTGCTCTCCTGCCTGGGTCCTGGGAGTTGATTTAACCCTTGAAGAGGCGGCTTCCTTTATCTGACATTCACACATCGTTGGTCCTTCGATTATGACCTGAGCACTCTCTGTGAACCATGGGCTTCCCAGGACACGCGCACAGGCCGCTGCCCGAGCTGGGCGGGAACAGCCGGCCGGAGCGGCCCTCGGAGATTCCCGGGCTCTTCGGGCCACGCTGGCTGGTGTTCTAGCAGGTGCAGGCCCTGTGGAGAGGTCAGAGGGCACGCGACGATGCGCTTGTTCTAGAAAGGTGCCACTGGGTGCATCTGTGTCCTCCGTGTGTGTGTGTGTGTGTGTGTGAGAGAGAGAGAGAGAGAGAGAGAGAGAGAGAGAGAGAGAGAGAGAGAGCTGGTTTAGGACTTAGGACACAGCGTGCTTCTCAAAGAGGAATTCAAGCCACATTGAGAGCTCTGTCCGTTCCGGGGCCTCTGAGTGACCGCTCTAGCAGACCACCTTTGTGCTCCCCACTGTCAGCCCTCAGACTGTCCGTGTCTGACTTTTTAAAAAATATATTTTATTGATTTTTCACAGAGAGGAAGGGAGAGGAATAGAGAGTTAGAAATATCAATGAGAGAGAAACATTGATCAGCTGCCTCCTGCACACCCCCTACTGGGGATGTACATGCCCTTGACCGGAATCGAACCTGGAACCTTTCAGTCCGCAGGCCGACGCTCTATCCACTGAGCCACACCGGTGTCAGCCGCATCTGACTTTTAATCCTGTTGAGAAGGCAGCCAAACAACAGTCCCCAAGTCATTTTCCAAAGGCCCACGGCCACGTCCAAACGAAGGAAGCTACACCCACAGTTTCTCTCTTTCTAACCGGAAAACTGCGCCCCGGGTTCGATTTCCGATGACCAGGAGTCACTTTGGACAGCCGGCAGCCGATGGCCAACCTCAGCCTTTTTTTTTTTTCCTCTTTTTTTCGTAAGCTCATTATTTGCTAATGCTTTTCTTGGCCACAACACTCACAAAATTCCCCCGAGTTCCTGATTTTGGGGAAACTCTCAGGACATTTGCTCCCCATCTGCGCCAGACAACATCTGGAGCGGAGCAACGCCCGCTCGGGGTAGGGAGCGCAAATGAAACGGCTTTTTCACGCACTTCAGAGCCGCTCCCAGAGCATCTTTCTGACCAACGGGCCCTTTTGTTCTCTCCCAGCAAGTGTTTCTCATTAGAGATGTCATCCCGCTAATAAATCGCCCGCCGGCCCCTGCAGCTGCGCCTATTGTACGCGAGGCTCTGCGCGCCCCGCTCACCCTCGTTCTCACGGGGAGCGAGCAGGAGGGAGAGGAAAACGGGACGTTCCCCCAATTCCGTCTGCCTCAAACGCCTGCCTTTCGCCTTTGTGTTCTGCTGAGAACTTGACTCGGTGGGAGCTTCTCAGGCTCCCAGGATCCACTGCGTCTGGTCAGTTGTCCTCACACAGGCCTCTCAGATACTGGCCGTCCTGCTTGCTTCCGGGGGGATTCCAGCTCGGGCTAAAAGGCAGCATTTGGGGATTATGTCCTCGTGGTTTATTTTATTTTATTTTATTTTATTTTATTTTATTTTATTTTATTTTATTTTATTTTATTTTATTTTATTTTATTTTATTTTATTTTATTTTATTTTATTTTATTTTATTTTATTTTATTTTATTTTATTTTTGTGAGAAGATGTTTGATTTAGCCAGTCTGTAGTCTCTGCCATAGCATTGATACACCAATTTTAGAACTGTGTATAAATGAAAAGAAGTGAACTGAGGATAAGGATGGAAGAGAGAGAGAGAGAGAGAGAGAGAGAGAGAGAGAGAGAATATGAACGTCATAGGTTCTTTCAGGAGCCACACAAAAGTTTTAAATAAACTTAGAAACAGTCATCCAAGCTAGGTCCCAAGAGCCGAGGCGTGAAAAAGCATCTGGATTTTGTATCTCTGGTCAGAACCGAATCTGAATTATTAGTCAAACTTCGGTCAGTTTCCTTTCCCCACAACCCTTACCCCCTTCCCTCAGCTCTGGCACTAACCTTTATCCACTGGGTCAGCTGGGGCTCTGTCATCCCCAAACTCATTTCCCCTGGCCACTCAGCCCCCTTTCTGCACAGCGCCTAAAAATAAACGTACTGACCTCACTGGAAGGGAAAGAGACGTTTCTGGCGCACGTGGCTCTGCACTGGGAATTGTTTGGAATCTCCAGGCCTCCCTCTGACGCCTCCAAACCTAGACGGGACGGACAGACGGATGTAGGAGGACAGAACTGGTGGCCTGTCAGGAGCGGGGCGTCTGGGCTGATTCCGCGTGCAAGTGGCCAACGTTTCTTCACCGAACACAAAGGAGTCATCGCTCGCATCTGCTTCTTGGTGATTCCTCAGGCCCACGAGGGTCAGGAAAGCCCGTTCTGCCTGGTGCCCGGGTCCTGAGGTCCTGACGGAAGAGGTTCCGTCCCCGCCTGCCCCCCTGCCCTGCCAGGCATCAGGGAGGGGCTGCCAGGACCCCGCAGGCACCCAGGTTCGACCTAACAGCCTCTGCCACGGGTTTGCAGACCCCTCTGCCAGCATCTCTGTCCCAGAGGCCTCATGGCCTGCGTGCAGGACAACCATGTAAATGTTTACACATGTTGTAAGGATGACAAAGCCAATGCACAGAGACAGCAGAAGCAGGGCGTGTCTGTGAGCTGGGAAGTGAAGGAGAGTGTTGCCGTGTAGTGTGTGTCTGAGGTAGGCTGGGACACATGTGTTGGCCTGGGCAGTAGCAAACACACGAGGAGGCTGACACCGGTGTGGCTCAGTGGATAGAGCGCCGGCCTGCAGACTTAAAGGTCGTGGGTTCGATTCCAGTCAAGGGCATGTGCCTTGGTTGCAGGCACATCCCCAGTGTGGGGCGGGCGTGCAGGCGGCAGCTGATCGATGTCTCTCTCTCATCGATGTTTCTAATTCTATATCCCTCTCCCTTCCTCTCTGTAAAAAAATCAATAAAATATATTTAAAAAACAAACAAACAACAACAAAAAAACACACGAGGAGCTTTGACCTGGCTGGGTGTAACTACGTACAACACTCACACTGGTATTAGAATTGCCTGTTCACTTAACGACTCCATTAGCAGTTTCAGACGTGGACAGGGCAGTGAATAGAAGTCTCCATCTCCTTTCCACCTTCTAGGTGGGCAGAGGGCCAGGGTCGGTCTGCCTTTTTGCGAGAAAGTCATACAGGGTCTCCCAGGAAGGTCCAGGTCCCTGTATAGTCTTAAGTTTGTCCCCAAAATTCCTTGGAGAGGAAATCTGTGAGTTCTGAATCGGACAGATAGTCTCTTTCCCCAGTTACATACTCCAGGAGTGTGCATAGCGAGGGCTCTTCCATTTGTCCGAAGGAGGGTACGCAGAGGTGTTTTAGGTAGAACGACAGGAAATGGCTCACATCAGCCCATTGCTTACCTACAAAAAATAATGCTGTCTAATTCAACCTTCGCGTCGTCCAGAATTTTCTGAACGGAACGAGATAACAATAGTAATAATGGCAAGCTTGTTTCAGGTTTCAGTGAGAATTCCTCGAGTCCATTGTGAGGCCTGATGATGATGTGATTTTAGGTGAAGGATGCTGAGAGGAAACGTCTGCAGAGGGAGGCCTGGGCTGGCTTCACCTCCTCCCTTAACCAGTCAAAGAAAAGACACGGGAAGAAAACATGATATTATTTAAAGAAACGGAGCCCTAGCTGGTTGGGCTCAGTGGATAGAGCATTGGCCTGTGGACTGAAGGGTCCTGGGTTCGATTCCGGTCAAGGGAACATGCCTGGCGTTTCGGGCTCCATCCCCCATGTGGGGCGTGAAGAAGGCAGCCGATCCATGATTCTCTCTCATCATTGATGTTTCTCTCTCTCTCCCTTCCCCTCTGGAATCAATGAAAAAATATATATTTTTAAAATAAACAGAAAGGTTAAATGACAACTTCGATCAGTTTCCTTTCTTTATGGTTCCCACAACTCTTCCTGTGAATGGTTATCATTTCATCTGGTTGTGACAACTATCAGAGTAAGCAGGCCTTATTATTGTCATCGTCCGGGCAAAGGAAGGCACGGCTCAGCGAAGGGATTGTTCCCGGTGCCTGTCTAGAAAGAGACAGTCGTAGGATTTGAACCCTGTTTGTCAGAGCCCCCGCATCAGCGTGCCTCGGGTACACTCAGGATTTTCATGAGTGGAGTTTGTCTCCAACCTGAGCTTCCAGTCAGGAGCGATTCACCCATTCCCAGTGGAAGCAGCCAGTATGAGAAAGCTCAGAAGACCTCTGCTGGTCTTTGAAAGAGCATCTTAAAAATGATATTGGGGATCCCAGCCAGCGTGGTCCAGGGGTTGAGCATCAACCTATGAACCAGGAGGTCACGGTTTGATTCCAGGTCAGGGCACATGCCCAGGTTTCGGGCTCCCTCCCCAGGTGAGGGCGTGCAGGAGGCAGCCACTCAAGGATTCTCTCTCATCATTGATGTTTTGCTCTCTCTATCCCTCCCTTCCCCTCTGAAATCAATAAAAATGTATTTTAAAAAACTATATTGGCAGAGCACTGATTTCATCAGAGGCCTACACATTTGTCAAAAGAAAATGTTGAAGCTTAGTTAAACAGAGTTAAATAGTCTTATTTCTCCTTGTATAGGAGTTGTCAGAGATTGACACAGGCTGATATGCATCTGAATCTCTGAAAAGGCATCATTGAGTATAAAAAATACACACATTTAACAACAACCAGCAAATAATTTTTTGTAGGTGGAGGGATCAATCCTAAGACTTGTGTTCCCTAGAGCACTCCTTGGAAACACACCTCTGATCCAGACAAACCTGCTTCTTTCCTCCACTGAGCCACACCAGGTAGGACCCATGCCACGTTTCTGAAGATGAGAAATCACTTATTCCCTAACTGCATCTCCAAGCATCTGGGCGATACCTAAAGGTCGTGTTACTTGTACGAGACGGAATGCCTGCTGCTGTGCATGACATAGCTTAGTTCCCAGGCCTTCCTCTCCCCCCACCCCCATCCCCTCACACACACACAGGCCCTGACTCTCCCATGCACGGATGACTCAGTGAAAGACCTTCACATCTGTTTCCGGCTGGTGATCCGCGTGACCACAACTGCATGTGACGAAAAGGGCCGGCTCGTCCTCCGGCCTGCAGCCCCACGGAAGCACAGGTCCTGAGCCGGGCCTCTCCCCTCAGTGCTACTGCCACCGGCTGCCTCTTGTTAATAACAGTGTATGCTGGGCGGGAGGGGGAGCTGGGAGGGATGAGAAGAGAAGGGAAGCACCAGAGCCATTTTCAGGTTTGGTTTGGTTTTCCCAGGAAACATGGGGACCGTCTAGCTGGAGACAAGGTAAAATTTCAAAATGTCTTTGTGTGGAAGATTTACCGTTATTCATCTGAGGCACCTGCGTCATTTACTCCATGGGAGGGAGGTAACATGCCACTGGAAGGTTATTTTTATTTATATTTTGTGTCTGTTGCTTATTGGTGTGATTCCCTCTCTCCTAAATAGGTCAGTGCTAATGTTAGCGTTGTGTGTCATTCTTCCCACTTACAATGGCGCTTTCCCAATCTTAATTCCATATAATGTGAAACTAATGGATGAGAGAGTATAGCTGTACTATGCAAATTACTTAATTGCAAATAAAAATCATGCATTTTAATTTTATTATTGCTTTATCAAAACATTATCCATGATAACCAATTCTTGTAATGAATAGGTCATTAATTTAAAAATTGGACATTCCAAAAGGAGACTATTTTCAAGTGATAATAAATAACTAGTTTTTAAATGAACCCTATTTATATGCAAATCAATACAAAGTATGACCTATTCTAAAATAGTTTCCTGTTGAAAGTTTAGGCAAACATTGGATATTTGAACAATGCTCCCCCTCCCCCCGCCTCGTTTCCATTTCCATATGCAGGTGTTCAGTTATTTTCAAAGTGAACTAAGCCCTGCCTTCTATGCTCATGTGTTTGTCAGAACAACCAGTTCTTGGTGAGGTCATATAAGATTTAGAAATAAAGCACATCAGCCAGAGAGCCCAGTTACTCAATGGCCCGATACTCCAAAATGCCTGCTCTGAAATGAAGGCACAAAGGCCAAGACATGGAAACAGCCTATGTGTCCATCTATGATAATAAAAGAGTAATATGCTAATTAGACTGGATGTCCTTCCGAGCATCATTCCGGATGTCCTTCCAGACAAAGCTGGGGCTAGAGGGAAGAGCCTGGGTCGAAGGTGCCTGCCGGTGGTCAGAGAGAAGCAGGTCTGGTCCCGGGAGCCTGCCGGTGGCCGGAGGGAAGGCCAGGTCCGGGGTGCCAGAAGGAATCAGTGCCAACAGCCAGGGGAAGGGAGACCTACTCTTACACAAATTTCCATGCACCGGACCTCTAGTTGAGAAATAAAGGAAATGTGGGATACACACACACACACACACACTGAAATATTTTTCAATGATAAAAAGGAAGCCCTGCGACTTGCAACAACGTGAGGGCATTGTGCTAGGCTAGTGGTTGGCAAACTCATTAGTCAGCAGAGCCAAATATCAACAGTATAAGGATTGAAATTCCTTTAGAGAGCCAAAATTTTTACACTTAAACTTCTTCTAATGCCACTTCTTCAAAATAAACTCGCCCAGGCCATTTTGTGGAAGAGCCATACTGAAGGTGCTAAAGAGCCGCATGTGGCTCGTGAGCCGCAGTTTGCCGACCACGGTGCTAGGCAAAATAAGTCAGACAGAGGAAGACAAATACTGTATGATCTCTCCCATCTGGAATCTGAACTAATCAGACCCATCGAAATAGAGAGTGGATTGTGAGGGGGCAGAGAGGGACGTGTTTGAGGATAAAGCTTCCATTATAGGAGGAATAAGTCCTAAAAATCTAATGTGCACCACGGTACGTTGTACAGTGAACAGCACTGTTTTGTATCTTGGAGCGTAGGTATTAAAAAAAAATCTGCACACACAAATGGTAACTATGGGAGGGGATGGAATGATTAGGTAATTATTTTGCAATAATATACATATGTTAAATCATCATGTTGAACACCTTAAACTTATACTGTCTTGTAAGTCAACATCTGGTAAAGCTGGAGGGAAAATAAAGTGAGAGAAGATCCCACCTCTTGAGCTTAGGCAAATCCCTGGACCTTCCCAGGGCCTCTGTCTCCTCGCCTGTAACCTGGAGAAAAATGACAGCGTCTCCCCTGGTGTCCGTGCAGGTTAGGTGAGATGATTTGTGTGTGTCTTTAACACCTCGTGGCACACAACAAGAGGTTGGTACACTCCGGCTATAATAACCGCTGTTCGTTTGTGGCAGCTGAATGTGCTTTCTGAGTCATATCAGACGGTTGGAAAACTAGAATGGATGGGATGAAATGAGGTGTGGCCACATGCTATATTTTGGCCATCGCTAGAGGGAACCAGAGATAACTGAGCAACCACCTTTCCCCAACCTCATTATGCATTACCCATATTTGCCAAATACCAATAACGGATCTGCAGTGAACACGTTGTTATGTAAAGTTGTTAGTTGGCTCCAAAGATGTGTACAATGTAATTTCAGGCTTCAAGAAACGTATAATCTAATCGAAGAAACAAATAACAGGCATTAAAAACCCATTAAATGATAATGCATGACAATGATGTATAGCAAAGCAATGGCAAATTGAATGTCTCATGGACGGCTCGGACCATTTGTGCTAACGATTGCCGGAGGAGGGATGACGTGTCCCTCCGAGGTGCAACGGACTGGAAATGCTTCGTGTAGCTCATGGGGACCTTGCAGGACGAGTGGCGTTCAGAGAAAAGGAAAACAAAGCCACCGGAGAAGAGGAGGTGTGAATGTGCTCATGTTCCTTTAAAGGCGGCCTCCTATTTTCCGCTTCCAGCCTAATGAACCTTTCCAGGTTATGACTCTGACTTGGCTGCCCCCGCCCCCCGTGCTAAGAGTCGTAATGACCCCCACTGCTTATTGCATTAAACTAAATGCCGCAGCCTGGCATGCAGGCCTGGTGCTCTTCTGGAGAAATAATAATGGGAAGTTATCCTGGGCTTGAACTGTGAGAGGGGCGAGCAGCTTGGGCATGGTATATACTGAGTGGCCAGATGATGATGATCTCAGAACACATAACAATCTGGTCACTCAGAGTCTATCCTATACAATAAAAGGCTAATATGCAAATTATTCTCTCAACCAGGAGTTCAACCAGCAGGCAGGCCAGCCAACTGCCCATGTCCCCTCCCCCTTGGCAGGCTGGCCGGACCCCACCCATACACGAATTCATGTACTGGGCCTCTATTATACACACACACACACACACACACACACACACACACATACACTGTGTGTGTATATCTCAGGGACAGTGGGAATCCCTGAAGGTTTTGAGGAGCTGAGTGGCCTAATGGATGAATCTACTTTAGTGATTGATGGGTATGTAAATTATCAGTAAAATACTAATTTTAAAAATATATTTTATTGATTTTAGGAAGGAAGGGAAAGGGAGAAAGAGACAGAAGCATTAGTGATGAGAGAGAATCATGGATCGGCTGCCTCCTGCACACCCCGCACTGGGGATCAAACTCACAACCAGGCATATGCCCTGATGGGGAATCCAACTGTGATCTCCTGGTTCATGGGTCGATGCTCAACCACTGAGCCATACCACTGGGCTAAAATACTAATTTTTATGCTTTTTCAAAATTGGAATCAAAATATGAAAATAAACTAAAGTCCTATCATTTTTAGCTATCCTATTTCTCTTTTTCTCTTATGAGCTGGGGGCGGGGACTGGAGAAGCTTGGCCAGCAATGGAAGTTACTTTTCCTCCTCAATTTATCTGATTTTGGGCAAGGTAGTTACCAAAGGCAAGGTGTTGCAGGTTTTCAAGAAATGAGACCTAGAGAAAAAAATACATGAAATTAAACGGGAAGTTTTATTTCTATTTTGTCTTTCCTTTGGAAAAATCAAAGCTAAGCTAATGATAGTCCTGCTATCTGTTGGAGGGTGGGGAGTTTGAACAGTGTTAGCAATCAATGTAAAGGATAATGAGGTCAGCTCATATTATGATACTGGCCTTTGGAAAAAAAAAAAGCCATTTAGAATAAAAAGTTCCTATCACAGAATTAACCTATCTTGTGGGAAATCCATGATCACTTCTGTGATGATGGGATTTCTAAAATCTTGTACTATATCATGGAATTTGGTGTGTCTCATGTAACTTTAGTTCCATCAATTGTGAAGAAAAGCCCTTTTAAAATCTTTCTGTAATTAAAGCATGTTTCCATATACACCAGCCCACTGAATTCTCCATCTCACCTTTCCCGTCTTCTTCCTGGTACCCAACAGCTATTATAGAGCAAACTAGAGGCCCGGTGCATGAAGATTCATACAAGAATGGGCCTTCCTTACCCTGGCTGCTGGCACCGCCTTCTCTCTAGCTGGAGCCTCCTTCCTGCCTTCCCACACTGCCCAGAGGCCCGGAGTGGCAGGGGCGGTGTGAAATGCCTTCATTGTGGCCATGGTGACAATGCAAGTGTCCCACCCTGCCCCCAGCCACTTGGCACCTGTGTATGCAAATTAACTGCCATCTTTGTTGGGTTAATTTGCATACTCACTTCTGACTGGCTGGTAGGTATTGCAGAGGCATGGTCATTTTGCATCTTACTCGTTTATTAGTGTAGATACTGTGTTTGAGACATTAGCGAATGGCAAGAGATTTAGAAGAACCAATCCTAGCCAAAGCTCATGAACAACTGGAGAGACTAACCATAGGGATAAGATAAGAAAAGTAACTATTGAGGCCAAGGAGACTAAACAAAATGTAGTGGACATTCACCAGCAGAAGACCTGTTGTCTCTTTTGAGCGGAAACAAACACTGAAGAAACACTAAAGGTAGAGGAGAGCGTAAAGACTTGGGTGTACCAGGTGGGTAGGGGAAGTGGCCAGGACAAGAAATGACGTGAGAAGACTTTGTAGAAGAAAATCGTAGATAACATGATGGTCTGATTCAGTGGAGAGCGTGTGAACGGCAGAGGTAGGAGGCCATGTGACAGAGTCCCTGGTCCACAGAATTCGGTAGAAGGGTGCAGGCATCCCGTGCCAGGGTGTGGTATTGGGGTGTCATCAGTAAGCAGGCGGAAGCCATTTATAGCATCGGATGTGGGAGTAACTGAGTCAGAGTCACAACTTAGGAAAAACCCAATTGGTCATCAACAGCAAGTGAGGGAGAAATGGGAAAATCCTAGGGTGTAAGGAGATCAGTGATGACCTGGTATTCAGGGAAGCGTGGAAGGCCCGGATTTTGTTTGGGGGAAAGAGGAGAGTGGAGGGCAGTAGAGAATTAACGATGATTTCCATCTGCTAATGACAGCTCAGAGAGGCTGAGCCGGGAAAACACATTGGATGGCACTTGTTCCAGAAATAATAAAACTGGAGCCCTAACTGGTTTGGCTCAGTGGATAAAGCATCAGCCTATGGACTGAAGGGTTCCAGGTTCGATGCCGGTCAAGGGCATGTACCTTGGTTGCGGGCACATCCCCAGCAGGGGCTGTGCATGAGGCAGCTAATAAATGTTTCTCTCTCATCAATATTTCTAACTCTTTACCTCTCTCTCTTTTTCCCTGTAAAAAAAAAACAATAAAACATTTTTTTTTTTAATGGAGAAAAGACTTGGACATGGGACTTGGAGGCACTGAGTTCTCTGACCTGTGGATGAAGTAAATGACTCTGTGCTGGGAGAACAATGGAGGCCTGGCATGAAAGAGGAAATTCAGGCAAGACCCAGCTATGTGGAACTTGCCAGACTGTATCGGATATACATGCTTACCTCTGACATAAAAATTACATGAGATCAATATAATTTCCAATTTTTGCTAAAGTGATTTTATTTTATTTTTTGCTTTATGAATACATTCTGAATCCTCTTGGGTTATTTTAAGTTTGTGGTCATTTCGTGCTAATTTGTTTAATTTTATTAAGTATTTTAGGTCCCTGGTAAAGTAAAAAATTCTATGTTCTGTCCAAGGCATTGGTCAGATTAATGGCACTGAACACCATTGATCAGTTTGAATAGTAATTGACTCAACAGCAGCAACAAATCTTCACGATCCCTCTAATCATTTAGCCGGGTTAACGACACTCGACTATAGGCAAGGCTTAACCTGCCAACTGCTACAAGCATGCATTTGCACAACGTTTCTGGAGCAAAATATGGATATGGATCAAAAGCTCTAAAAATAATCCATATCCTTTGACATTGAAAATGCACTCCTATGAAGGCATTCCAGGCAATAAAGCACTAAAACATTTGTGCCAGCAACATTCATGATTAAAAACACAACCCTGGGGTTATATGAAATGGCATTTATTGCAGATAGATAAATTGTTATGTTCATATGACTGATTGCCCCATAGTCCTTAACTGTGATGAAGCGCATGTCTATTTACTGGCAAGGAAATCTGACCCATTTGTGGCAAATGAAAGCGTAGTTAGCAGACATATGCATAGTATAATCATCACACAGATATCACACTGGGATCTATATTTACATTATTTAAAATATGTCTATCCAACTCACATAGATAAGATGGATTAAGATTTAACACACGTTGTCGGATATGCATATGCAAAGAAATCTGGAAATATATACATCAAATGTTCGTAGCAGTTAACTCTGGGATATGTGAGATTTGGGGATTTTTTTTTCTCTAATTGATATTTTCTGCACTGAACATGCCCTGAGAATAAAAACCCCTCCCGTTCATAAATATTGAAGTTATTTAGTGGAAGTGACTGTTACACCATGGCTGTTTGGCTTATGCAGCATAGAGGCGAGAGGTACAGATCAGAGGCAAACTGAAGGGCGGCTTCGAACGAGGGCCCAGCCTGCCCCCAAGCTGGCAGGTTCCCGGGGGCAGGCCACGTCCCACATCAGCGGTTCTCAACCTTCCTAAGGCCATGACCCTTTAAGACAGCTCCTCATGTGGTGGTGACCCCCACCCATAAAATGATTTCCGTTGCTACTTCATTGCTGTAATTTTGCTCCTGTTATGAACTGTAATGTAATATCTGATAGGCAGGATGTATTTTCATTGTTACAAATTGAACATAATGAAAGCATAGGGATTAATCACAAAAACAATATGTAATTATTATATATTGTGAAATATTTATTTCTAATTACAAATAAATGAAATTTTGTCTTGAATCATGGTGTAGCATGGGTAACAGTTTTAATTTAACAACAGTAAACTACATTGCTACACTTTGCTACACCGAGGAGTGGTGTGTTGGTTCCTAAGACCATGGGAAATAGGTGTTTTCCAATAGTCTTAGGCGACCCCTGTGAAAGGGTCGTTCGAACCCCAAAGGGGTCGCGACCCACAGGTTGAGAACCGCTGTCCTACATGCAGGAGCTGGAGAGCAGCCAAAATGGGCAGGATGGGTGCCAGTGTGGGGTGGGGCCAGCCGGAAACAGAGACATTGCAGAGAGAGGAGGCGGCCGTCAGAGATCACCACGGCCACTGCCGTGTCAAGAAGAGCCAGGCTGTGTGGCCGGCCGGAGTGGCTCCGTGGTTGAACCAGGAGGTCACGGTTCCATTCCCGGTCAGGGCATAGGCCCCGGTTGCGGGCTCCATCCCCAGTGTGGGGCGTGCAGGAGGCAGCCAATCAATGTTTTCTCTCATCATTGATGTTTCTCTCTTTTCCTCTCTGAAATCAATAAAAACGTATTTTTTTAAAGTTTGAGCAAGGCTGCCCCGAGATGAAGCCATCTGTCTTTTGCATATTGCTGTTAACCCTCACCCTGGCTGTCTTCCCATTGATTTTTAGAGCGAGTGGAAAGGAGAGGGAGAGACAGAGAGAAACATCACTGGGAGAGAGAGAGACATCGATTGGTTGCCTCCCATGTGCACCCCAACCTGGGTGGGGGATGGTGGCCTGAGACCAAGCCTGAAATGGAGTTATGTGCCCTTGACCAAAATCGAACCCGGGACCCTTCAATCTGAGGGCTGAAGCTCTAGCCACTGAGCCAATTCAGTGAGAGCTAAGCACCTGTCTCTGTGTGGCCACGCTTTTCCTCTCGCTGACCCCTGACAAAGTGCTTCCTCTAGGGGAGGTACGATCAAATGCGGAAACGGAGGTATAATCAACGGAACAGCGCAATAAGAAAGAGCAAGCAGCGGGAAAGATGTCCCCACTACAAACAAGACCGCCCCACACCACGCACGGGGGCTGCCGTTCGGAGGACGCGCTCAGCGGGTTGTAGGTGGATGACTGTCCACCAAAGGACGTGTCTTCGGAAGAGAAGTGCTTGGAACAGCAAGATTTTGCTGATGGGTGTTGACCCCAGGTCTTCCTCGCAGTGCATCCTCCAGCCTCCAGGGGAAAATATTCCTGGCCCGAACCAGCATTTTTCTATGTGCTATCAACTTTGGGGGCCCGGGGCGGGGGGTTCATCTCATTATCGTTATTATTAGAAACATCTGTGGGAAAATAAAGCGAGCGTACGTCATCAGCCAGTGTTCCCGAACAGGAAAGGGCCGGGTTCGAGCCGCTCGGATGTTTCTGTTAATTGTCAAGAAATGCAGCTGGCTAGTCCTCCTCACATCTCGCCTCCCACTCTCCCCTCCCCCCCTTATTCTGTAGGGAGACGAGTGATTGTTTGGACAACACGAACAGGGACCGTGCAGGGCCAGGGAAAGAAGCAGCAAGGGGAGGAGGCTGCGGGAGGAGGGAGCGGGGCTCCCGTCTTCCCTGGGGAAGTGATGGAGCCGCGGGCAGAGACCAGGAGGCCCGGGAGGAGGCGTGTGCACGAGGACCAGGAGCAAATGCCGGTTCTTCCTCCCTCCTAGGCCGAGCGACCGAGGCCCTGTCCAGACCCCAGTGTCATGTCTTTTCTTTTTTAAAAAAAATATATTTTATTGATTTGTTACAGAGAGGAAGGGAGAGAGAGATAGCGAGTTAAAAACATCCATCAGCTGCCTCCTGCACGTCTCCTACTGGGGATGTGCTCGAAACCAAGGCACATGCCCTTGACCGGAATCGAACCTGGGACCCTTCATTCCGCAGGCCGACGCTCCATCCACTGAGCCAAACAGGTTTCAACAACCCAGTGTCACATCTTGAGTGTCAGTAAGAGAAAAAAAAATAGTCCACAAAGTAACTCACAATTACAGGTGCTTATGGGCTTATGCGAGGACAACGCCCAGAGGTTGGATAAACTTCAGGCAAAATTTGTTTTAATATATTTTTATTGACTTAAGAGAGAGGAAGCCAGAGGAAGAGAGAAACAGAAACACCGATGAGACATATCAATCAGTTGCCTCCTGCACGCCCCCTAGTGGGAACTGAGCCCACAGCCCGGCATGTGTCCCCATTGGGAATTGAACTGGGGCTCTCTTGGTCCGGGAGCCGAGGCTCCACCACTGAGCCACACCATCTGGCTTACGGCTTTCACTCCTTCAATTAAAACATTTCAACTTTTACCATCTTCCCCCTGTCCTTTCTATTCTGAGCACCCCCTTGGCCGCCTCCAATACCTCTAAGCATGGTGAGAGAGCCAGGTTTGCAGGTTATGATTGGATACCATGTGACTGCAAGCAAAGCCTGTAACGCTCATACTGTTTTCCAGGAAATAAAGGGTCAGAAGGATCAGCGTGATAGATGCACATACAACACACATAACATATACATGTACACACATATACACTGAGGGGCCAGATGATGATGATCTCTGAATGCATAATAATCTGGCCACTCAGTGTCTATCCTATATAATAAAACCTAATATGCAAATTGTCCCCTGGACTAGGAGTTCAACCAGCAGGCAGACCGGCCAACTGCCCATGTCCCCTCCCCCTGGCCAGGCTGGCCGGACCCCACCCATGCATGAATTCATGCACCAGGCCTCTAAAATATATACATATATATATACACACACACACTGAGTGGCCAGATTATTATGCGTTCAGAGATCATCATAATCTGGTCACCCAGTGTATATATGCACGTATGCAAATTGTATACACAGATTAAACTACTTCGTACTTATCACTCAAATAATAGAACCTGGCAGTGATTAAAATTTACAAAACACCCATCAAATGGAAAGACACTTTGTTTGCTACCAGCGTTGCAATAATTTTGTGAACGTTAAAACATAAGTGCTATTAGCTATAGCGTGTTAACTCTTTCCCTGGGCTACGGCATTATCATGTGGATGGTATGGATGTTATAGAGCACACCACAGAATTCTGGACTCCCTTAACTGTGGCTGTGAAAAAATCATTGGAATATAAATTTCTCAAGTCCTGGGTTACTGTAAGTAATTTATAAGAAACCGGTAGCCTTTTTTTAAATGCAGAGAGCATTATCTGAAGTGGAAAGATGGCCCTGGCTAGTTTGGCTCAGTGGATAGAGAAGGGTCCTGGGTTCAATTCCGGTCAAGGGCACATAACTGGGTTGTGGGCTCGACCCCAGTAGGGGGCATGTGGGGGGCAGCCGATCAATGATTCTCTCTCATCATTGATGTCTCTCTCTCTCTCTCTCTCTTTCTCTCCTTCCCCCTTCCTCTCTGAAATCAAAGAGACAGAAAAGCATTGATTCGACTGTCAAACCTCAGAGGAAAGGCAGGGGAGGGCGGGGGTAAGGGGGAGGGATCAACCCAAGGACTTGTATGCACTTACATATAATCCCAACCAATGGACACAGACAACAGGGGGGTGACGGCCTGAGTGGGGCGAGAGGGGGGGTTAACAGGAGGACGAGGACACACCTGTAACACCTTAATGAAGAAATTTGAAAAATAAAGAGTGAAAAGATGGAAGTGAAGGATGAAATAGCACCCGCCCCCACCCCATGCCTTTGCAGTCTCGGAATCCCAGACTGTCTCTCTGAAAGCTGTTCTCCCCGGCAATGTAACCCCGTGTCCTGGCACAGCGGAGCTCGGAGGCTGAGCTCTCGGGCCCTGGCACTGCGTCCCGCGCCAAGGTCAGCGCGTGCCCTTCCCTGCCGCCTCGGGGACATGATGCCCAGCTGCTCCTTGGAGCACGGGCACCGCTGCCCGTCCCGGAAGGGTCGTTCCCCACCTGACACTCCTCCTGGAGTGCAGACTCCCTGCCCTTCCCCACAACCATCCCTCCCCCCCAAGAATCCGTCCAGGCTGGGGCAGGTGGCAGCTGCCTCTGCACTGCGGTCATTGTCCACAGGCCGGGCCGGGCCCTCCGAGTCCTCGGCTCCCAGGAAAGTCCCGCAGCTCAGCTTGGTTTCCGATGGGGGCGGTGAGCGGTCCCCGTTACGTGGAGAAACTGCCTTTTGCTTCAGAGAGGGGACCTCGGTGCCCTCATCTCCGTGGCCTGATTCTCTCCCAGACGTCAACGTCCCAAAAGCAGCTTGACACCAACATTGTCTCCGGCATTGGTTTCGCAGAATCACTGCTTTTCAGGAATAAACCACAGCCCACTGGAAATCGCCCTGAACAATCAATAAAAATAGTCAACTATGGCCCGGCCTCTGTGGCTCAGGAGTTGAGCATCAACCTATGAACCTGGAGGTCCCAGTTGGATTCCCGGTCAGGGCACAGGCCTGGGTTTTGGGCTCCATCCCCAGTAGGGGGCATGCAGGAGGCAGCCGATCCATGATTCCCTCTCATCGCTGATGTTGCTATGTCTCCCTCTCGCTTCCTCTCTGAAATCAATAGAAATATATATATATATTTTTTAAATACTAACCTGCAGACAATTAAAACAAGAGCCCTTGTTTCCTCACGTGGAACTGGCTTACACCCCTGGACTCTGCCCTTAGCTGTAACCTCCCATATCTTCCAGGAGGGACCCGAGCAGACCCCCTGCCCCTCCCCACAGTCCTCCCCGCCCCTCGGGGCCCTGGGGGCTTCTCCGCAAAGTTCTTTCTGGAAGTCGTTCAGTGAGCGGATTACCAGGTTAAATGGCCCTTTTTATTGGCCATTTCCCCACACCCAGCCTCGATGATTTCACAGGGCGGCAAGGCCAAATCCTGACGCCCTTCCAAGGCTCAGGGAGCTGGTGGCCTCAGGAGCGGCCCCCTGAGCGCAGACTGCCCGGCCGGCGCCTCTGCAGACCCCCCACCCCTGCCCCCGCCCCTGGCACCCCGTTACTGCGCGGCTGGCAGGGCTGCTGGAAGGAGGCAGGCGGCCGCGGTGTTTAGCTTGGGCCGGAGTGATGTCTCTGGCCGGCCGCCACTTGGAGCCGTGTTTGGTTTTCGGTGACAGGCCGGTCCCACCGCAGGCCGAGGTAAGACGGGCTGCTCCCTCTGAGGCAGTGGTTCTCCACCTTCCTAAGGCCGAGACCCTTGCATGCAGTTCCTCATGGGGCGGTGACCCCCAACCATGAAATGTTGCTACTGTTATGCATCATGATGTAAATATCTGCATTTTCCGATGGTCTTAGGCGACCCCTGTGAAAAGGTCATTCAACCCCAAAGGGATTGCAACCCACAGGTTGAGAACAGCTGCTCTGAGGCCAAGCTGAGCTCCCCTTCCCAAGTTCCTTCCCCCTCTTTCCGCCTCGGGGCAGAGTCACTGGATCAAACCCCACCTCTGCCCTCAGCCCCGGCCAGTTCGGCCAGTTCGCGATGATGCCCTTTAGAAGCCAAGGATCGAGGTGCCAGAGGCTCTGTGGGGTGAGGACCAGCAGGGAGGGCCGCTCCCGGCAAGGGACAGGCAGGCCGTGGAAGAGACCCTGAGAGACGCAACATGATACTCTCCAGCTTAAAGCAGGACCTGGCAGCGCAGGAGCCAGTCGGTGGGACACCCGGGAGCCAGGGGCAGGAGAACCGCCGACCGGACGCAAGGCCGAAGTCTGCACACGGTGTCACGGGGACACCAGGAGCTGTGCCATGAGCCATCCTGTGCCCACGGTGTAATTCAGTGCCAGGGAAGTGACTCTTTTCCCACTGTCTCGGCGCCAACCGTGCCTGTGCCCGGCTGGGAAAGCGGACCCTCCCACCCATGGGAATGTGAGCCAGCTGTTAGGAGCCCCAATTAGTCTTTGGGGGACGGGTCAGTGAGGTGTGGGTGGCATAAAGGTGGGGCCATGCTGTTTCCTCTAGGGTAGGAGAAGGACACAGAGTAGAATCATGAGCTTAAAGCTAAGAGAAGGCGCGAGGACAATGAGCTGGCAAGAATCATCTGAGAATCTTAAGTATTCAGGATATATTCATTTTTTTTCTTTCTTTTTTCTTTTTTCCAAGAAAATAGCCCTGGCCAGTTAGCTCAGTGGATAGAGCCAGACTGGACTGAGTGGTCTTGGGTTCCATTCCAGTCCAGGGCACCTGCGTACCTCGGTTGCAGGCTAGATCCCCGGCCCTGGTCAGGGTGTGTGGAGGAGGCAACTAACCTATGTGTCCCTCTCACATCGAAGTTTCTCTCGGTCTCTCCCCTTCGCTGCCAATCTCTTTAGAAAATCAATGGGAAAATATCCTCAAGTAAAGATGAACCAAGAAAGAAAGAAAGAAAGAAAGAAAGAAAGAAAAAAGGTAAATGACATCCTGAAAATGCAAGTTCATAAAATAAGAAGTTTTATCTGTTTATTTTCATTTTTAAAAAACATATTTTGTTGATTTTTTACAGAGAGGAAGGGAAAGAGATAGAAGGTTAGAAATATTGAAGAGAAACATCTATCAGCTGCCTCCTGCCCGCCCCCTACTGGGGATGTGCCCGAAACCAAGGTAGGTGCCCTTGACCGGAATTGAACCTGGGACCTTTCAGTCTGCAGGCCGATGCTCTATCCACTGAGCCAAACCGGTTAGGGCTTGTCTGTTTATTTTTATTGTTCAGTGCTAGAGAGTAGATTTAGCTTGACTCACAGGAGACAATAAATACACACTGAATAAATGAATAAATTAATTAATAAAAGTATGTTTGTAGAGAGCACATAAAGTAGGAAAAATTAGCATCCATAGCACGTCAAATGAAATCTAAATTGAACTCTACCAAACATTATCCCTGTGATAGGATAAATTCTTACCAGACGAATATTATTTTATTTCTGGAATTACGATGTAAGCATTTGTATTATGGAGGAACACGCTGGACTTAAATGTGTTAATTCACACTAAAATGTTATATAAATACATCCTGTCTAATAAGAGGGTCAGATGCAAATTAACCATCACTCCATCACAAAGATGGCGGCCCCCATAGCCACAAGATGGCGGCGCCCAGTCCTCTCAGCCCCACTGGAATCCCCCAGTCCCAGGAGGTTGGGGGGAGGGGCTGCTGCTGAGAGCTGGCAGCATGAGGGCCTAGCAGAATGCTTGCTCTGTCACCTTGGTGACAAGGCAAACGTTCTATCATGCCCAGCCGCAGATAGGCCTCTGGCCAGGCCGGGCCCCAGCCATGAGGCAAGCGTCCCGTGCCCGGCCACTGATGGGCCGCGGAGAGCCTCTGGGCAGTGGGCGTGGAGTGGCCAGGCCATCAGAGCTGCTGGTGCACAGATCCGTGCACAGGGCTGCTAGTGTAAATACATGGATGTATAAACACACAGATGCACATAAGACTAGGTCATATGTGTGTGTGTGTGTGTGTGTGTGTGTGTGTGTGTGCTTCCCCCCTATTCACAGTGAAGAAGGGAAAGGACTGCTGGGAAGGGACAATATGGAACACAAATCCCTAAAGCTGACCAACACACAAGGGCCAGGTGTGATAGAGCTGCGGGCTCGAGGGCTTGGCTGTATTTCGGGGGCAAGTGAGGGGGCACATGGCAAAGAAACTGCCTGCATCCATTTTCTTCCTCCGTTCCGCTGGCTCTGGCTGGATTTGGACCGTGACCTCTGCTGCTATGCGCTCTGCCAAGGATATCATTGCTCCTGGGTCCCATCCCCTCGTTTAGGGGGAGTTTGCACCCCACTCCGCAGTCGTCCTTTGGGTTCTGGAGAGCCCAGGCCAGAGCATGGACCTCGCAGGCCTTTCCTCACAGGCCCGAGGGTCAGCGTGCCGGAACAGGCCGATGCTGGCTACACCCGGGTGCATTTACCAGCCTCCATGTGGATCTGCGCCTCCTTCCCCAGGTCTTCAGCTGGGTCCATTTGCTCATGGGCTTCAGGCGTGGAGTGGGCACATGTGCACTGCGCAGATGGGCCCTCACATTGCCCGCCTGGGACTAATTAAAAGCTGGAATGGTTGCGATCAGGAGGCCGGGAAGCGAGGCCAGATTTGCAGGGTTAGTGCCAGGGAGCCGAAGGAGCAAACTGAACCAGGCCTTCCAGAAAATCTCTGCTGCCTGACCTTAGGCGTGGACCCTGCTTACCTGACAGGTACCCAGCCATCTTAGTGACTTAGGAGATCATCATGTTCTCCTCCTCTGCCTCCCCACTCCTCCTTCTCCTCCTGCTCTCCTCCCATCTCCTTCTTCTCCTTCTCTTTCTACTGTTTCTCCTCCTCTTCATCCTCCTCCTGCTCTTCCTCTATCACCTCCTTCTCCTCTTCCTCCTCCTCCTTCTCTTCCTCCTTCTCCTCTTCCTCCTCCTTCTCTTCCTCTTCGTCCTCCCCTCCTCTTCCTCCTCCTCTGCCTCCACCCAGATCCTTCCATAAAAAATGAGTTGTCAGAGGCAGCTGCAGTGATTGGAGGGTATGGTGGCATTGATGGAATTTTATTAGATATTAAAGACCCGGTGCACAGATTTGTGCACAAGTGAGGTCCCTTGGCCTAGCCTGCAGGGATCAGGCTGAAATCAGCTCTCCCACATCTCCCAAGGGGTCCCAGATTGCGAAAGGGCACAGGCCAGGCCAAGGGACCCCACCGGTGCACGGATCTGTGCACTGGGCCTCTAGTATTTAAGATCTTTGGTTAATCTCTTTCTTCCCTCCTCCTTTCCCCCTTTTCTCTGAAATTCACAGTCTGTTCTGTCTTTCCATGCCTGTGGTTTCTGCTCCTGCGTCAAGCATCTGCCCCCTGGTGGTCAGTTCCTGTCATAGCTACTGGTCAGACGGTTGCTTAGGCTTTTATATATAAATAGTCTAGAGGCCCGATGCACAAAGATTTGTGCAAGAAGGGGCCTTCCTTTCCCTGGCTGCTGGCACCGCCTTTGCTCTGACCAGACCGCCTTTCTGCTCCCACCCGAAGCCACTTGTCCGCCTTCCCACACTGCCCAGAGGCCCGGAGCAGCTGGGGTGGTGCAGAACGCCTGCGTCCCGCCCTGCCCCCGGCCGCTCAGCTCCTGATTGGCTGGTGGGTGTCGTAAAGGTACAGTCAATTAGCATGTTACTGTTTTACTAGGTAGATTGGAGATGAAAAGAGTTCTGGAGATGGGTGGTATTGATAGTTGCACAACAGTGTGAATATAGGTTCTGCCATTGACCCTTTCGCTTAAACAGGGTTGCCTTGGTAACTTTTTCAATGTGTATTTTACCACAATTTAAAAATGTAAGATAAGACAGAATAGCAATATCAATCTCTTTACTTTTCTGTTGTCGAGTGGATTATGGGATAGTGTTCTTCATGATGTAACCCAGTGGTTGGCACTCAGATACAATTACTTGGTCCTTCCTATGTGTCAGACACTAAACCAGCCACATAAATACATTGAATTCTGATTAAAAGGAGCAGAAAGCTCCAGTCACGTTTTTCCACCGTGGGCTAACCCCAGTCACTATGATAACATCTGTAAGGCACTAACACTGTTAGCAGGTCCTTTATATAGTGTATCTTCCCAAATACCTATCAATGCTCCCGTGTTATAGATGGAGAATCCAAACACCAAATGAAGTCGAGTTCCATCTGCCATGTGTCTGGCCCCAGTACCCACGTTCTTACTGTTACCTCGTATGTCCAAGGCATTGCTCGCATTTAGTCATGTAGTTGCACTTCAGTGAAATAGCTGTGAACGAAATATTTGTCCATATGCTGCTGTGCATTTCAGATGCATGGCTTTTGGAAGGATCTGGAAGGATCCGTAAACATGAGTAATTTTGGAAGGTCTTTGAAGGACAGAAACTTGCGCCAATGAATTGAGTGCCCTATTGAAAAGATCAGTGCATATCTGCTATCTCATAGAATTCCACCGATGCCACCCTATCCTCCAAGTCACTGCAGCCGCCTCTGACAACTCAGCTTCGGGGAAGGACGTGCTGGGCCAACTGGCTCCTGTTCAACATGTTTCCAGCGTTTCAGCCTTCACCTCAGCTCTTCCTCCTTGAAAAGTCTGTGTCCCGTTCCGGCTCTGCGCTGTGATTTATTTTTGGTGGGTACTGGGCAAAACTAGTCAGACCTGCTCTTCTTTTCGGGTCTAATGGGGGCATTGTGGCTGGCGGGAAGGATGGGAGTTGATCAGGCTGGTGACGGGGAGAGTTCACGGCACAGCCTCCCTGCCCCTCTGCATTTCCTTCCCCCTGTGAGTCACTCTCAATCAGAATCAAGAGGTGAGGGCCCGTGGCTGACAGCGGATGGCCTTGTGCTAGGTTTCAAGCGTTGCCATAATGTCCGTATTGTGAAAGGAAAGATGATGTCACCTCATTGGCAGTTTGAGAACAAAAGATGGGTGGGGGCGCCGGGGCAACCGAAAATGACCGGGCCACCCACAGAAGTGCCAATCAATACTATTGACGAGGGAGAGGAAAGCGTTGCTTCTGTCCATCGTGAAGAATGACTGAGCTCAGAGGTACTGACCTTGGGGTAAGGCATTTCCCAGCATCAATGACTGGCTGAGCTGCTGATGGACTTTGAGTCAAACTGGTTGTGAACTGCCTCGAGCGCCTGACCCTGGGCTGTAATTGCTGCCACAAACACAGTGCACAAGGAGGCCCGCGTCCGAAGGACACAATGAGCCGTTGTGAGCGCGACCCCAAGCCGAACCATCTGACGACCTTCCGGGGCAGCCGGGCGTCTGCCACCACCGTGGACCATTCCCGAGTGGCCATCACTTCGTGGAGACCCAGTGGTGGGCCCGCATCCGAAAATGACAGTGGGGGCATTTCCGGGCCACAGGTTAGAGCACCGTGTCCGCCAGGTATCACAATGAACCTCAGGTGTGCTGATAGCACGCTGACTGCCACAGCGAGCACTGGTCTCTACGTTTATGGTGAAACTCATCGACCACATCTGAAGACGCAGATGAAAATGCAAACGGTGGCAACACTGAAGAGTGATGATGATGCTTCGTCAAATGTTTGCTCTGGGTCACACACACTGTCCCCACTCTCACCTCCGGCCTCATTTAGGTGGTATAATCCCATCTAATAAAAGCCCACTCACCGAATGGCACAACGACCAGAACAACCAGTCGACCAGTTGCTGTGACGTACACTGACGGCCAGGAGGCAGACGCTCAATGCAGGAGCTGCCCCCTGGTGGTCAGTGCGCTCTAACAGTGGGAACACCACTCGGCTGACCAGGAAAAATGACACTGCCACACCAGGCCGATCCCCACCAGGGCAAGTAACCTTGCACGGGGCCTCCAGGGGTCCTGTAAGGGCAGTGATATTATTAGCCTCCTTTCCCAGAAGAAAGCACGAGTCCACATAACTTACGGGACACTTCAAATTCACACAGTTTATGAGAGGTGGAGCCAGCATTCAAACTCAGGGCTGACAAACCCCAGGCGCTCTGTTCTCGCCAAGATACAAGAGCCAGATTGTAAAGCAGCTTTCACAGCACCCATTGTTTCTGAAAGAACGCAGGGGGAATGTCGGTAAATAGGAGTGGGTCTGCACCAGCAGAAAAATATAGGAAGATGGAGAATGTCCGTCCCTTCTTTCCTGCTTAGAAGAAGAGTGGGAAGTAGAGAGAGAGAGCATGGCAGGGGCGGAGAGAAACACGGGGAGAGCTAGAGGAGAGACTGGTTTTGGGGGACACTGAGTCCATCCAGAGAAGGAGGTGACTCATGGTGCTCGCCCTAAGAGAGGGGGCAGGGGCATTGCACTGTTTCAGATGGCCCCAGCCTGCCGGTGCTTACGTTACGATCCGGATGATTTAAAAGCAGCCCTGCGCTTGGAAGGCATGGTGGTGGCACCTTCGTCATCTGCTCAGTGTCCAGCAAGACTCTCTTCAGTTACCGAGTAAACAGTCACAGGCAGGGCTCACAGGGGATTTGTTTTAACCTGCTTTATTTCGTGGGCGCGTTCCAAGCTTTGCCTGTCCACAGAGACAAATGTTTCTCCTCAGGCCCGGGAGAAGAACCAGGGCATAAACATGATCCAGACTGAAGACCCAGCGGCATCTCTGGGAGAAAATATTTATAATTCCTGCGTTTGAAAAACTCCACGCTCCTGTGCCTCGGGAAAAATTTGTGATAATTATTAAAGATCCAGAAAAGGAACTATTAGACTGCTCTTGGAATATACGTCATATTTTGTCCACTTTTTTTTCCTTTTTGCAAAATATATTTTATTGATTTTTTTACAGAGAGGAAGGGAGAGAGACAGAAAGTTAGAAACATTGATGAGAGAGAAACAAATCAGCTGCCTCCTGCACGCCCCTTACTGGGGATGTGCCCGCAACCAAGGTATGTGCCCTTGACTGGAATCAAACCTGGGACCTTTCAATCCACAGGCTGACGCTCTATCCACTGAGCCAAACCGATTTCAGCTTGTTCAATTTTTTAAAACAAATATATATATATTTTTTTATTTCAGAAGGGAAGGGAGAGGGAGAGAGACATAGAAACATATCAATGATGAGAAAGAATCAGTTATCAGCTGCCTCCTGCACGCCCCTCATTGAGGATCGAGTATGCAACCCGGGCATGTGCCCTGATCGGGAATGGAACCGTGACCTCCTGGTTCATAGGTCGAAGTTCAACCCCTGAGCCATGCCAGCCGGGCCCGACCACCTTGTCACAGAAGTCATTATTGGAGCCACGGCTGTGTACCGGTGTGAACTCTCAGCTGCTTGTCCAAGGCCTGCTGGCCACCACTGCGTGGATCGGGCGCAAAGACCATTCAGCCATCCTGACCAGGCAACCTTCCCCGGGGGTGGGGGTGAGGGGGTGAGGGGTCAACAAACAGTTAGACAACCCTTCATTCAGTGAAGGCCCGGACTGGGGGCTAGAGGCTCCCCTCTTCTGTCCAACTGGATGGCGGGTTTTTGTTTTGTTTTTAAATATATTTCTTTATGGATTTCAGAGTGGAAGGGAGAAGAGGAGAGAGAGAGAGAGAGAGAGAGAGAGAGAGAGAGAGAGAGAGAGAGAGAGAGAGAGAGAGAGAAACAGCAGTGAGGAGAGAGAATCGTGCATCGGCCGTCTCCTGCACGCCCCCTACCGGGGATCTAGCTTGCCACCCAGGCTTGTGCCCTTGGCCAGAAATCGAACCTGGGACCCTTCAGCACACAGCTGACGTTCTGGCCACCAAGCCAAGCCGGCTAAGGCTGGTTGGCAGCATCGGAAATCATTGATTCTGTTTATCTCGTCAGCGTGCTCCTACTGGGAGCCAGCCCCTGCTGTGCGTAGTCCAGGCGCGTTGAGAGCTCACCATTTTGGCTCTCCAGACTGCACCCAAGTGCTGGTCTCGAGCTTTGCTCTGTAGAAGAAACAGAGCTAAGGAAAGGCCATTCCCATATTTCATAACTGGTGCAAACTATTGGTTTAGCTTCTCCTGGAAGTGTTGGGTGAGGCATGTGTAAAGCAATGTCGAAAAAGTTATTTTTGTTGGAAATACACCCAAATGCATCAGTTAATTTTTCTCATATGATACAAATCAGACTTGAGACCGCTAGCCTCGCAGGAAAGGCATGAAATGGTACAGTTTCGCTCACATAGTGGCATAGTTCCTACACCCACTGTTTCGTGGATTGTGAAATTCCTTACGTGTGGGTGAAATGTATTTACTGTTGCTTAAGACTTAGGTAACTTCTGGAGGATCCATAAAATGTGATACTTTAAAAAATTAGACAAATTTGCCCTCTCTGGTTTGGCTCAGTGGATAGAGCGTCAGCCTGCACACTGAAGGGTTCCAGGTTCGATTCCAGTCACAGGCATGTACCTTAGTTGCAGGCACATCCCCAGTTGCAATTGTGCAGGAGGCAGCTGGTCCATATTTCTCTTTCATTGATGTTTCTAACTCTCTATCCCTCGCCCTTCCTCTCTGTAAAAAAAAAAAAAAATCAATAAAATATTTTTTAAAAATTAGCCAAATGCGTCTAAATTTTTTATTTGACAGGTAGCATCTCTTGAAATAGAGTTAATGAAAAATCCTTCCAAATGCCTTCACACACACACACACGTGGCACTTCCCAGCGAAACAGGCACAGGATCGAAGATGGAAGACCACTTCATCTCCAGAGTTATTTTTTATAAGAATCTCCTAGCCGTGGGTGGCAATTCAGAATCAGCATGCGAGCGATGAATGCAGGGAGATGTGCCTTTAACAGAAACGTCCTTTACGGGGTCTTCAGATTTTGAAGTTCATCCTACAGCTCCGTCACTCAAGACCAAGGAGAAGGATGCTGTGGCTCTTCCTAACTGATGCAAACGATTTGTTTAGCTTCTCTTAAGCGCTGAGCGACGGACATTTTAAGCCACGTCTCCAAAGACTTGCATTTCACATTCCATGCTTTTCTACCTCTCCCCTCCCTCCTCCAGTTATCTTCTCTCTTTGTCATGTTGTTACGTGTGAGGGCTCTGGGGTCAGGCCACCCCTTTTCAAGTCCCGGTTCTGCCCTTCCCTGGCAGTATATCCTCTCTATCGCATTCATTCATTCATTCATTCACTCACTCACTCCTTCAGGAATCCGCGCAGACCCAACAATAAAGCCTTGGGACTCATCTGTAAAGAGATGGAGAACCTGCTGAAACCGGTGTGGCTCAGTGGATAGAGCGTCGGCCTGCGGACTGAAAGGTCCCAGGTTCGATTCTGATCAAGGGCATGTACTTTGGTTGCCGGCACATCTCCAGTAGGGGGCGTTCAGGAGGCAGCTGATCGATGCCTCTCTCTCATCGATATTTCTAACTCTCTATCCCTCTCCCTTCCTCTCTGTAAAAAAATCAATAAAATATATATTAAAAAGAGAGAGAGAGAGAGAGAGAGAGAGAGAGAACCTGTCCTGAGGAACTTACTGGAAAAGTGAGAACATGCATAGCATCCCCCTCAGCAGACTGTCATGAGGATTGAATGGCGTAAACATGTGAGGCACTGAGACCGCGGCTTGGCACATTCTTACCGAATGGGAGCCTTTATTAGTCACGTGACCCCGTGTTTGAGAGGCTCAGAGAGTCAGTCACCACTGCCTGGAGGGTGAATTCCGGGCTGCTTAGCAAACAACGTTCCTTAGGATCTGACTCCTGGTGGTGCCTCCTGCTTCATCCCCTCCTTAACCCTCCTCCCCTCCCTTACTCCCTGTAACGGAGTGAGTCCCCACAAGACAGACCACAAACACCAACCGAATTCAAACAGGCCTAAATTTATTACAGGTTCGAATCTGGGCTCACCTCAATTTATTACAGACTCAAATCTGGGCTCAAACCTTAGCTGACGCAGCAGCCTGGCTCCTTTTCCCCATCAGAGTGCCTGAGTTAGGGCAATCAGCTCGGCCTTTGGGGCAGAGGTCCCACGTCCTAGGACTTGCGCCCAGATGACAGAGTCTAAGGTGACTACGGCAGACAAGGACTGTGGGTGCAGGTGGGGAGCATCATCACTGCACCCTCCAAGCAAGAGAGGTCCCTGAGTAGCTGGCTCCCCTGGCCCACAGATGGGCATCAGGGCTGGCCAGCAAGACTCGCACTTTGGATCACCACCACAGTCCCATAGCTCAACTTTATCACTTCCAGAACCTGGTTTGTGATGTGCGATTAACAGACACTGAGTATAACAAAACAGGAATACCGCATCTCGATTTAAGCAGGCCCTTTGGCACCGATCCCATAGTCATACAACCCCGTAGTAGGAGGAACCTATGGCCAGCAAGTGGTTCCTGACGCTGGCTCAGAGGTCCCAGTATCGACCATAGATGTCATAGCCACAGGACAGGAGCATGACATACATAAGGTCCAGCACCCCAGCCCCTGGGGGAAAAGTCACTGCCCAGGTGCGTCATCAGCTGCCCACTGTTGAGGTCTTAAAGCCAAAGACCATACCTTGGCCGTTCTGTCCCTGGAGCCGCTCACGATGATGCCCTCTTTGCAATCCACACAGTTCACCAGCTGTTGGCAATCGTCCCAGGTGGGTTGATGGGTATTTCCGGCACAGCAAACCCATCTCACCAAATTAGCCAACATCACTCACTCACTGGCCCCGCCCAGGGCAGCCTCTCCTGGGCCCACAGACTTCATGTTCCAAAAGTTCGCACATACAGTATCACATGTTGGCTCCTCTGGTCACACATACAGTATCACATGTTGGCTCCTCTGGTCACACATACAGTATCACATGTTGGCTCCTCTGGTCGCACATACAGTATCACATGTTGGCTCCTCTGGTCACACATACAGTATCACATGTTGGCTCCTCTGGTCGCACATACAGTATCACATGTTGGCTCCTCTGGTAGAACTTACTTCTCTGGACGAAACGAGCGAGAAAGGAGGGTTCTGGTCCTTCCAGTTGTCTACTTCCAGGTCGCCCTGTCTTCCCTGGGCATCATGGCGGTGCGTATTAAAGATGATGTCATGTCAGGCAGGGCCTGGCCGCCGGGCTGCCAGGGGCTCACATGGTAAGAGCACCGACAAAGGGGCAGTCCCTCTTTTTATACCCACTCCGCCTTCCCCTATTGGATACTGACTCGGCAATCTCTGATTGGTTCTCAGGCAGCAAGGGACCAGCTAACCCAGGAGGTTCCTATCAAGGCTGCTTGACCTAGTTAACCCAACAAACTCAGGTCAGGTGCTGTGGTCTGGCGGAAGATAAGAGGCTCAAGATTGCAGTTAATCAGAGGCAGGTTCACACTTTTAACCCTGATTCCGAACCTTCCCCTCCCCCTTCTTTCAGCTTTAGGGGAGGAAGTGTCAAGCCATGAGGGGATTCCTCAGTAGTTCCCAATTTCAATCACTACACTCCCCTCCACCACCCCCCCAACACACACCACACACACCCTTTCCCTTCCAGCCGTGCAGGGTCACTCATGGTTTCCATCCAGAGTTGTACCTTCTCTCCTTAATGCCTGGGTGCACCCTGTCCTCTGTCTTGGACCCCCTCCTTTGTGATGGGTTCTCTTTAAGAGCCGGCTCAAACTGGCTCCTTTGTGAAGACAGTGATGCTCGCTCCTCTGCACACATCCCTGGCCCCCGCTAGCCCCATGGGTGTGGCTCAGTGGTTCAGTGTTGACCTATGAACCAGGAGGTCATGGTTCAATTCTAGTTGGTTCGATTCCCAGTCAAGGCACATGCCTGGGTTGCAGGCTTGATCCCCAGTAGGGGGTGTGCAGGAGGCAGCCGATCAGTGATTCTCTCTCATCATTGATGTTTCTGTTTCTCTCTCCTCTTTTCCTCTCTGAAAGCAATAAAAATATATTTTAAAAAAGAAAGAAAATGGAGCCCTAACCGGTTTGGCTTAGTGGATAGAGCGTCGGCCTGCGGACTGAAGGATCCCAGGTTTGATTCCGGTCAAGGGCATGTACCTTGGTTGCAGGAACATCCCCAGAAGGGAGTGTGCAGGAGGCAGCTGATCGATGACTCTCTCTCATCGATGTTTTTAACTTTATCCCTCTTCCTTCCTCTCTGTAAAAAATCAATAAAATATATGAAAGAAAAGAAAGAAAAGAAAATGGAGGCTGTGTTCTGGAAGCAGCTTAACCTCTTTCAGAGTGGGCCTGTGGTCTAGCCTTTGTCTCGCTTGCTGTACGATCCTGGCAGATGATTCCGATGCTGGTGGACTGGTGCCTCGTGCAGAGCCTGTGAGAGACGAACAGTAACTGTACTTTCCTGCGAAGCTCTGTTTCCCCATCTCTGGCTCGTGCCAGCAGCCTCAGGGTGTCTCTGCTCCGAAGGCTGAGCTCCTTGCAGAGAACTTCTGTTTTGCTCATTTACTCTCAGAAACGGGAGTATTAGCGATGTTTTGCAGGAGAGGAAACACCTGGAAACGTGTACAGATAACCAGTCTGCGGGTTTTCCAAAGGTGCATGCCACGCCGGAGGAAATGCACTTATTAATGAGTCTGCTTCCTTGTCCTCCCTGCCACGCATGTCCTCCTTCCCCTCCCTCCCTCCGAGGTGGGGCATTAGCGTATGATGTATTCCTCCTCTGAGCCATCCTCCCCATGAGCCGCCGTGGCGGGCAGCAGGCCTGGCTCTGACAACCTGGCAGGTAGGCGTGTTGGAAAAGACACCGGGGGCCAGATCTCCCAGCACCGCGCCTGCCACCTCCTCTGCGGTCACCGCGCCTAAGCTGTGCCCAAGTCCCAGCTCATCAAAAACCCTGCCTTCGCCTGCCCCGGTGGCAGGTTCCCTGTTTGAGGAAGGTCTGTGGGCGCAGGGGGAGGCCCTGCACTGTCCGTTACGGCTGGGGTGCAGGCTCTTTGAGAGGCTCTGCTGCCGGGTCAGCCACAGCAGCTTCCTCTCTGAGCCGTGGGGGCGGTTGGTGAGCACGGAATCGCCTCTGGCGTCCTGGGTCGGAAGGGCCTGGCTCTCATTTTGCGAGACAAAGGAGCCCTGTGTCTGTGCACGCGGACCCCGGAGATGGGATCGAACTGGAGGCTCTCTCAAGGCCGGTGGGGGGAGGGGGAAGTGGCTCCGAGAATTATGATCGGATTCCCCCCCATCATTTGGTGACGGGTTAACAGGGAAGGCCCTGTGGGAGCGTCCTCTGCCTCTTGGCTCTCCTGGATGCTCCGTTGCATGCAGCTCGGACCTTCTCTTATACACCGAGTGGCCAGATACTGATGACCTCTGGACCATAATAACCTGGCCACTCCGTATATATGTCATCAGAGGCCCCGTGCATGAATCCGTGCATGGGTGGGGTCCGGCCAGCCTGGCCAGGGGGAAGGAACATGGGTGGTTAGCCAGCCTGCCTGCTGGTGGAACTCCTGGTGGAGGGGACAATTTGCATAGGAGCCTTTTATTCTATAGAATATCCACTGAGTGGCCAGATGATTATGTGTCCGGAGATCATCAGCATCTGGCCTCTCAGTGTATGTATTAGTGATCATCACCTCACATGAATGGGGGTGGAGGAATTCTGCCATTGTCCTTTTTTCAAGTAATATGGATAAAAATCCTTCAGATAGGGATTTTAAAAGTTAGTTTTGATCTTGGGTTAATTTTTTTCCCCAGCTCAGTGACATATTGTAAAGACAGGTGGTGGATTTGTCTGTGAGATCCCATTCACCCAGTTTCCTGTCTTGGCCACGCCCTCCAACTTCCCCCCTTTCTGGCCTCGGCCCCCTTTGCTCTCATGCATTCATTCAACAAATATCCTGACCCACTCCAGGTGCCAGACACTAAGGAAAGGTTAGCAGATTGTCCCAGGGCCTTCTCTCTCTCTTAAGAAAATGTTTAAAAATCAAAGCATACAGAAGAAAAAGAAACCTGCGCACATTTCATCACTAAGATTATTGGCATATTAGCACAATATTATACCATGGATTATTTTATCATTAAAAATATATTGTCTCACCCGCCAGTGTTGAGCATCAGCCCATGAACCAGGAGGTCACTGTTTGATTCCTGGTCAGGGCACATGCCCGGGTTGCTATCTCAATCCCCAGTAGGGGGCGTGCAGGAGGCAGCTGATCCATGATTCTCTCTCATCATTGATGTTTCTCTCTCTCTGTCTGTCTCTCTCTCTCTCTCTCTCTCTATATATATATATATATATGTGTGTGTGTGTGTGTGTGTGTGTGTGTGTGTGTGTGTATATCCCTTCATCTCTGAAATCAATAAAAATACATTTAAAAATGTACATATATAATGTCATATATATTGTAGGTAGGTAGGTAGGTAGATAGATAGATAGATAGATAGATAGATGATAGATATAGATATGTTTGGGGCTATAAGAGAAGATACTGCTTTCAGGAGTAAAGTTTGATTTTAAAGAAATGTTCAACAAACAGGAGAGAATGTATAGAAATTAAAATAAGTCTAAAAAAAGACAGATTTGGCAATAGAAGAGGAATAGGAGAAAAAATTTAAAGGATTCATTTAGAACAATTATTTGAATTTAGATTTTAAAATGTTATTATTAAAGCCAGTTTCCGCGTCACTCTTCCTCTACAGAGACCCCGGGAGGCCTTTGCTGAGAAGACGAGCCTCCGTATACATATTTGCTTTCTGAAAGGACACACGTCAGACCCACACGTTTATTGAAGGGCTGCCTCCCCCATTCCCTTTAGGAAGGCTCGGGGAGCAGAGGGCCCGGCTTTGCCCTGCGTCCTGCAGAAGGCATGTGACATAAACAGTCCACCGAGGAGCCTGAGCAGAACTGCGTCACCCGCGACCTGAGGGATAGAAATGTCACGGGCTGGAGACAGAGGCCTTGGGAGAAATGAGTGAAAAGCCACAGCCAAACTCCCGCTGCAGCCGGCGTGCGGGTGACGGTGGGGTTAGGACTGTGGCTTCCACGCCAGCCAGCCAGCCGGCCTGGGGACAGCACCCCCTTCCAGACTGTGGCCTGGGGAGAGGGGTCCCAGCCTCAGAAAGAGGAGGGCAGGGGGACCCCAGTGCCTGTGGCGGGCCGTTCCCGCTCTCGGATTGGCTCGTCCGGTCGGTTCGGCTTTGTTTGTTTAGACTCGCCTTTTGAGTGGTTTGTCCTGTCACCCGTTGCGGTCACTTCTCAAGAGCTTTCGATGGCCTTCCTCGCGATGATGTCAACACAGGCTGCCTGCCTCGCGTCTGAGTTTACTTACGCCAAGTGGCTCGCGAGGATGCTGCACTTTGCTAAGAGGGGCCCGCACAGCCCCTGGGGAGCCTCCGGGAGAGGGCCCAGGGCCCAGGGCGTGGTCCCGGCTGCTCCTCAGGGTGTAAGAGAGAGAGCCCCATGTCCAGGACACTGGCTTCTCTGGCAAATGGGCACAATATTACACAACTAGAGGCCCGGTGCACAACATTTGTGCACTGGAGGGGGTGGTCCCCCAGCCTGGCCTGCACCCCCTTGCATTGCTGGACCCCTTGGAGGATGTCCGCCTGCCAGCTTGGGCCAATTGACCTCTGGCATCAGGCCTAAGTTGGCAGTCAGACATCCCTCTTGAAATTGGGGGCTCTCGCAGTATGGGACCCCTTGCTCCTTACCGCCCATCTGTGGCTGAGGTGAGAGAGGCTTCTGGCTGAGCGGTGCTCCCCCTGTGGGAGCACACTGACCACCAGGGGGCAGCTCCTGCATTGAGCATCTGCCCCCTGGTGGTCAGTGCACGTCATAGCAACCGGTCATTCTGCTGTTCGGTTGATTTGCATATTAGGGTTTTTTTTATATAAGATGGATTATTTCACCATCAAAAAGAGACTGTTTCACCCGGCTGGTGTGGCTCCGTGGTTGAGCATCCACCTATGAACCAGGGCGTCACTGTTCGATTCCAGCGGTCACCCAGGGGACAAGGAACACTCTCCTTCAGCGTGTACTCCTGACAGTTCCAGGTGACACAGTTGCTGTTTTGTTTGATGTAAACATGAACAGTCGTCTTGCAGCCAACACCAATGGGGCACATACTCGTGTCAGATCTGTGCCAGGCAGTCCTAAGCAGTTTGGCTCGGGGTCTCGAGCTGAAGGGTCCCAGATCTGATTCCTGCTCAGAACACAGGCCCAGGTTGCGGGCTCGATCCCCAATGTGGGGCGTGCAGGAGGCAGCCGATCCATGATTCTCTCTCATCATTTATGTTTCTCTCCCTTCCTCTCTGATATCAACAACAGTATTTTAAAACACACATTATATTCGCTACTATATTCCTTGAGCTGACCCTAATGCTAGGAACTTAGTACCGTTTCCCCGAAAGTAAGACCTCCCCCGAAAATAAGACCTACTTCCAGTTTTGCCTCTCGCTGTAATATAAGGCATCCCCTGAAAATAAGACCTCCCCGATAATAAGGACTCCCCCAAACATAAGGCCTCCCTGGAATATAAGGCTCTCGAAGCTACTGTAAGGCATCTGACTCCTGATTTAAAGAGACCTCGCACTGCCTGAACAGCTCCCGCTGCGCTGCGGCCAATCAGTGAGCTGGTTTGTGATGACAACTACTACCGTGCCATATACAGGTACCGTAATAAATTTCCCTTTTTTTTTTTTTTTTTTTGTTCACCAATAAATGTGTACTGTATTCTTCTTCATGGAAAAATAAGACATCCCCTGAAAATAAGATGTAGCGCATCTTTGGGAACAAAAATTAATATAAGACACTGTCTTATTTTCAGGGAGACAGGGCAGGTACTCAGTAAACACTTGTTAAATCGAGTTCAGTTTTCTCTCAAACTCACAGCAAAGAACCATCCATCAAATATAAACTGGCAAAGCCTTAGAGTGTATGCTTGAGATAGAAGAGCAATCTGTAAGCTGCTCTCTTTCCAAGCTGGAAGATGTAGTAGCTTCACTAACGTCTCCCTTCAAGGACATTCTTTGCTACGCTGGACTCCTCTTCCCAGAACCTACTTGAGTTTGGAACCTCCTTGAGTTCATTCTGTGTGTGGAGAGCAGTCTCCATGCCTGTTCCCTCCCTCGGGACCCCCAATACTCCCTGTGGATTGCAGCCGGAGTTTCCTATAGGACATCTAGCTCACTCTTCACTCAGCATAGAACCATGAACCCTCCACAAACAAGATGTGCCTAGTTAGACCTAATGAGGGTGGAGAGCTTCCTTGATTCAGACCTCAACCAGGGTGGTGATAGAGACAGGAGACAGAAGCTGACAGGCCCAGTAATGATTCTCCAAGAAGAGGCCCGGTGCACAGGATTCGTGCACTGGTGCGGGGCATGGCCTACGGGGATCAGCCCACTGTGGGAGCTCACTGACCACCAGGGGCCAGCTCCTGCATTGAGTACCTGCCCCCTGGTGGTCAGTGCACGTCATAGCGACTGGTCGACCTGTCATTCTGGTCATTCCGCTGTTGGGTTGCTGGGCTTTTATTACATAGGATACATTGTAGCACTTCATAGTTGACTTCCTGCTTTCTTCTTACCCATAGCCTTCCTGTCTTCAGCATGTTTCATACATACATTTTTTTCATTTTTCTCTGATCTGTGAGCATCCTCCCCAGGTCCCCCTGCAGGCTGCTAGTTAACATCCCAGAGGGAGAGCCGGCCTCTCAGCAATGTCACGCATCAATCATCTCCTCGTGTTTTACTCTGCGGGTGCGCATTGGTTATTTTACTTCTTTGCAGCCAACGCCAATGGCTAAACGTCCCCGAGGGGGCGAGACCTCAGCGCTCTCTCAATATGGAGAGCTTGGAGAGAGAGGCTGCATTGCAAAGAGAATGACAAACTCACACCTGGCGGTCACACTCAGTGTCCCCCTCCCAAGGCCACCCGTTCTCCGAGACCACCTTTATCCATGTCGCCAACCCCAGACCGCTTTGAGGATTTTATTCCCAACCTTCCCATCGCTCGGCAGCACTTTAGGGAGAATAATGAGGAAATAATTTGCTGATCTTGACAGCAGAGCTATGCCAGGATGCCATTGGCAGGGCAGGAGCAATGGAGCGGGAAATGCTTTTCAAGAGACGTCTCCAAGGTGGCTTTCGTATGTGCAGGCTCTGACGCCCCGAGAGGGGTGGTGGTAGGGAGGGGGGTCATTGCATGGGAAGGGGAAGCCAGAGTTTGCATCACTATCAGTGTACGGGGTTCGTGAGCCTTCATCGCACATTGAGGGCCACGTACTGCTGGCATAAGCAATGGACCTCAGACAGCTGCTCAGTTTCTGGAGAGCGTAGCTTTGCAGATTGTCGACTGTGCAAGATGGTAGTCAGAGCCCAGCCTGCACGGCTCAGTGGTTGAGCGTCGACCTATGAACCGGAAGGTCATGGTTAGATTATCAGTCAAGGGCACTTGCCCAGGTTGCAGGCTTGATCCTCAGTGGGGGAGCATGCAGGAGGCAGCCCATCAGTGATTCTCTCTCATTATTGATGTTTCTATCTCTCCTTATAGGGAGAAAGGAAGCAAAAAAAAGAAGAAAGGATGGGAGAGAGGGAGGCAGGGAGGGAGAGAAGAAAATCAGATAGTAATGCGTTCTTTGCAGAAAAAGTCAAATAGGGTGGGAGAAGGCAGAGAAAGCCTGTTTGGGGAGGTTACATTGAAACTCATCTATCTAATAAAAGGGTAATATGCAAATTGACCATCACTCATGACTGCCCCCATGTGGATACAAGATGGCCACCACAAGATGGCCAGCAGGGGAGGACAGCTGGGAGGGACCAGGACAGCAGGGGAGGGCTTTTAGGGACAATCAGGCTGGCAGAGGAGCAGTTAAGCATTAATAAAGCTGGCAGGGGAGTGGTTAGGGGGTGATCAGACTGGCAGGCAGAAGCAGTTAGGAGCAATCAGGCAGTCAGGCAGGCAATTGGTTGGTAGCCAACAATCCTAGATTGTGAGAGGGATGTCTAATGCCCGGTGGGATCAGGCCTAAACAGGCAGTCACACATCCTTTGAGTGGTCCAAGATTGGAGAGGGCGCAGGCTGGGCTGAAGGACACACACACACACACACACACACACACCGGGCACGAATTTCATGCACCAGGCCTCTAGTCTGTAAATAACATGGTTCTCTCTCATCCTTGATGTTTTCCTCTCTTTTTCTCCTTTTCTCTCCCTCTCTTTCTCTCTCCCTCCCTTCTTGTCTGAAATCAATTAAAAAATATTTATTGTTTTTTTTAAAAAAGATGGAATCAGAAAGAAGCAGAGAGATGGCAACTTTCAAGAGGACTAGGCCGAACATGAGGCTTTGGAGGCGGAGGAAGGGGCCACGAGTCGAGGAATGCGGGCAGCTTCTGACACGGGCCTGAGGCTCGGACGCGGTCCACCCTGAAGCTTCCGGAAGGAACGCCGCCCTGCCCGCACCCTCCTTCCGGCCCAGGGAGTCCCAGTTTGACCTTCTGACCTCTGAGCAGTTAGAGAACTCATCCACGAACTTTTCAGCCACGCAGGTGGTGGCGCTTTGTCACCTCAGCAATAGGAAATGTGTGCGATATGGCAAGCCTGTGTAACGTGAGCCTCGTGCCACCATCCATCGCACGGAGACACTGCCTCAGCCCCGGGGACAGGTGGGGGAATCGGTTTGGAAAATACGTTTGGAAATTCATAGGAGGTCAGTAAGGTCTTCCCTCACCAGCAAGCGGTCCCCCTGGGAGTGGCCTGGCCCCTGCGAATGTTAACCCCCAGGCTGGGGATCCGGCCAGGGCTCCCCAGGAGGTGAGCTGAAACCAATCAGAGGCCAGAGCGCCCGTGGGCTGTAATACGCAGCTGAGTAACTCACGGGCCGTCACGCACTGTGGAAGCTTCCACTTGTTAACAGGCCCGGGGTTCGCTTATCTCAGTGGGTCTCAACCTTCCTAAGGCTGCGACCCTTTAAGACAGCTCCTCATGGGGTGGTGACCCCCAACCATAAAATGATGCTACTTCATAACTGTCATTTTGCTACTGTTATGAACTGTAATGTAAATATCTGATAGGCAGGATGTATTTTCACTGTTACAAATGGAACATAATTAAAGCATAGGGATTAACCACAAAAACAATATGTAATTATATATTGTGAAATACTTATTTCTAATGACAAATAAATGAAATTTTGTCTTGAATCGTGGTGTAGCATGGGTAACAGTCTTCCTATGACAACAGTAAACTACATTGCTACACTTTGCTACACCGAGGAGCGGTGTGCTGGTTCCTAAGACCATGGGAAATAGGTGTTTTCTGATGGTCTTAGGCGACCCCTGTGAAAGGGCCATTGGACTCC
The DNA here is from genome assembly GCA_004026805.1 of Lasiurus borealis. Classification (NCBI taxonomy): domain Eukaryota; kingdom Metazoa; phylum Chordata; class Mammalia; order Chiroptera; family Vespertilionidae; genus Lasiurus; species Lasiurus borealis. The sequence goes on along the minus strand of PVJN01005426.1, from coordinate 25,661 downwards.
CAAAGGGGTCGCGACCCACAGGTTGAGAACCACTGGCTTATCGGGTATTTGCCGCCTGCAGAGCGCCAGGAAACGAAATGCATTCCTCCAAGGCGGACACACTGGCTATTCATGAGTGCAGGTAGCTGGAGGGAGGCCCCGGGCAGAAATCAACTCCCGAAGCAGAAGATCTTATTGAAGAACGAGTCGTGACCTCGATCTGGTCCCGAGAGATTTCTGCTCCGGGGAGAAACACTCCCGGCTTCTGCAAGGATGGAGGCCAACAGACAGCATCTCTTGCCTCTGGCGGGGGATGCGTTTGCTCTTCCTTGAGCTCCTCTGAGGATTTTACCCAAAAGAACAAGGAAAAGAACGGGTGTGACTGGTATTTCAGGGAGGTCACTTGCCAAGGAGAATCGGCATCAGAAGGGATGAGGGTAGATGCAAGGAGAGTTGAGCCCTAACCGGTGTGGCTCAGAGGATAGAGCGTCGGCCTGCAGACTCAAGAGTTCCAAGTTCGATTCCGGTCAAAAGCATGTACCTTGGTTTCGGGCACATCCTCAGGAGGGGGTGTGCAGGAGGCCGCTGATCTATGTTTCTAACTATCCCTCTCCCTTCCTCTCTGTAAAATATCAGTAAAATATATGAAGAAGAAGAAGAAGAAGAAGAAGAAGAAGGAGGAGGAGGAGGAGGAGGAGGAGGAGGAGGAGGAGGAGGAGGAGAAGAAGAAGAAGAAGAAGAAGAAGAGAAGAAGAGAAGGAGGAGGTGGAAGAGGAGGAAGAGGAGGAGGAGGAGGAGAAGAGTTGAAAGGTTATTGTAAAAACACCTCTAACATCTAGAGGGTACAGCCAGATGCTCACCTACTTCCCCACCGTGGAGAAGGCAGGACCATCCCCGGTCACATGGCACCAGGCATGTGGTGGATCATGTTCATAACTTTTACCGAAACACCTTTAGGGATCATGAGCCACATTTGCCTAAATTTCTACCTTAACTGCCAAAATCTCTGCTAGTGTGGACAGGGCAGCCACTCGGTGTTTTTTTTTTAAAGGGGTGAGCGTTTCCGGATCCATGGCCATTTATGCATTGACGGAGATTGACACTTGAACGCGTTGATTGCTAGTCTGAAAATCCAAGTTAAGGTGGCCAGTGGGCTCAGCCGGCGTGGCTCAGTGGTGGAGTGTTAACCTGTGAACCAGGAGGCCATGGTTCGATTCTTGGTTAGGGCACACGCCTAGGTTTTGGGCTCAATTTCCAGTGGGGGGCATGCAGCAGGCAGCCGATCCATGATTCTCTCTCATCAATGATGTTTCTCCCCCCCCTCCCATTTCTTTCTGAGGCCCTTGAAGATACATTAAAAATAAAGAAGGAAGAAGCTCATATGCTACCAGAAGGCTAATGAAGTTGCAATAATCGCCCACTAATAGTTGCCCGGGTCCTCTTGGGGACAGAGGCGCATGACCGCTCATCAGAACCAGGGACCGATTCCCGGGGCGAGGTGCTTTCTGGGTAGTTTTTTCCTGAGTCTGGATGCTTCAAAGAACTGATCTGAAATATTTCCGAGGGCGTCTTGGTAAATGTCGAGCAGAGCCGCCAGTGTTGAGTGTCACGGCATCCGCTGCTGAGTGGGTCCCAGCACTGGGGACCGATCTGTTGGTCTCTGAGATGTCCAAGCACCAGGTTCGCTGCAAATCTTAAAGGAGAAAGTACCTGCGATCCCGAGTTATCTGCCGGGAATACACGTTGCCATTGTGAAGTGTGAGCAGTAATTCAGATTTTGTGAATGACTCAAAGATGAGGGAGGAGTCGGAGCTCTTGCGAGCCTTTAGATTATTATTATTTTTTAAAATATATATTTTATTGATTTTTTACAGAGAGGAAGGGAGAGGGATAGAAAGTCAGAAACTTCGATGAGAGAGAGACATCGATCTGCCGCCTCCTGCACGCCCCACACTGGGGATGTGCCCGCAACCAAGGTACATGCCCCCGACTGGCATCGAACCTGGGGCCTTTCAGTCCACAGGCCGACGCTCTATCCACTAAGCCAAACCGGTCACGGCTAGATTATTTTTTATTTTATTTTATTTTTATTGATTTCAGGGCAGAAGGAAGAAGAGAGAGAGTCAGCAGTGATGAGAGAGAATCACTGATCGGCTGCCTCCTGCACGGCCCACACTGGGGATTGAGCCTGCAACCCGGGCCTGTGCCCCGACCGGAGGTCCAACCGTGACCTCCTGGTTCAGAGGTCAACGCTCACCCACTGACCACGCCTCCAGGCCAGCTGCAGATTTCATTCCTTTCTCCCCTTTGGGTGACAGAGCCTCCTGGACAGGGAGACCTGGGTGGCTGGAGGGAGAGCCGACCCCCTCCAGGGCCTTGGCGTAAATCTGACTTGTGAGCCACCCTCTGCCCCCAGCAGGAAGCTGGCCAGAGTACACTGCGAGCAGCCAGCCTGTGCCTCTCAGAGATTCACTGGACTCACAGCATGTGTCTCTGAGGCTGGGAGGCCGCTGGAGTGACCGTGGCCACGGCGTCCGGCTGCAGGTACAGCCTCCGTCCCCGCCATTTCCTCGGCCGACCCCCAGCCCAGCCTCCCCCTCGAGGCTCCCCGACCCCCTCTGTCCCATCCGCCAGCTGCTGGGCTCACACCCTCCTTCAGGGAGGCCCGCTGGTCCTAAACCAAGTCCAGCTGGTAATTACCCTACAAATCGCTCGCGCTGCACCTCCTGGGGGCTGACTTAAGCGCTCCCCGCCCTAGCCCCCCCTCCCTGCTCCCCGGCCGTCAGAGTCGCCCAGACGGGCAGCTGGAAGGAAGGCTGGGAGGCCCGGGCCTGGCGGTGGGTGTTTAAAAAAATACTTCATACTTGTTATTTGGAAATCTCTGATTCATGCTCATAAACGTGTGTGTGTGTGTGTGTGTGTGTGTGTGTGAGAGAGAGAGAGAGAGAGAGAGAGAGAGAGAGAGAGAGAGAGAAGGAGCAATGAATGGCTCTGATTTAACTCGCTGGGCTGGGCGTGAGGGGATCGGGGGGAGCACAGCCCCCACCCCCTTTGCAGCATTTTGAGACCAATCCGGGGCGGCTCGGTTTTGCACGCCGTCCAAAGCCCTTTCCCAGACATGTCTGGGGCTTTGTCTGAGGAGCAACCGTGAGCAGCACCTGGACCTGAGCCTCACCTTGAGTTTGAAGTTGCAAAGCGGGGCCTGGCCAGTGTTAGCCGGCAGAGCAGCCCCTGTGCCCGAGGCAGCAGGTGAGTGGCTGGCGGGTCAGGCCCGCCGTGCGGGGATCCACGTGGACCAGTGACGCACAGAGCTGGTGTCTAACCCAGACCGCATGCTGGACCGCACCGGGCCTGCTTCCCAGAGGAAATGACTCACCTCCCGCTGCAGGATGAGTGTGTTACTGACACGGCTCCGTGTGGGCCCAGGGTCTCCTTGAGGCCTCTGTGCAAACCGTGGTGCCGTGCACTCCGGATCAGCTCAGCACTGCTCCGCTAACATGCTCTGTGGCTTTTGGCAACTTAATTAGCCTCCTCTGAGCCTCGGTGTCCTTCCCTGGCACATCCAAGCTAATAAAATAGTAATATGCAAATTGACCGTACCTCTGCTACACCCACCAGCCACGCCCACCAGCCAATCAGAGCGAGTATGCAAATTACCCAACCAAGATGGCTATGGCCACAGAGAGAGCAGGAGGGAGGCTTGGGTTTCCCCTGGCCATGGAGGAAGCCAAGCTTTCTGCAAACCCTGTTTGGCCCAGGCCTCCGCTTAAGGCAACAAAGTTTCAAAGGCTGTGCTTTCATTCCAACACAGATGACTGCCCTCATATGGTCAAAAGATCCTGCTCCCATGTGGACACAAGATGGCCATCACAAGATGGCCAGCAGGGGAGGGCAGTTGGCAGGGACCAGGCCTGCAAGGGAGGGCAGTTGTGGGCAATCTGGCCAGCAGGGGAGGGCAATTGGGAGGGACCAGGTTGGGAGAGGGTGCAGGCTGGGCTGAAGGACACCCCCAACCCCTGTGCACGAATTTCACGCACCGGGCCTCTAGTAGGGATTATAATAGCAAACTTACAAGATTATCGTGAAAATTTAATGTCACCAATTTTTATTATTTTTAATTTTTACTTCTTTAACAAAGTCTTTAGCTCCTAGTGGCCGTCAGTATGTGGCGGCCACCTACTAAGCATCCATGATGTTGATGTATTTGTATTTTTTTTTAATTTATCTTGATTGGTGACGATGTCCCCTTTTTTTCCCATTGATTGCTCTCCACCACCCCTCCTCCAGCCCCCTCTTCCTCCCCACAGCCTTCACCAGGTACTGTCTTCATCCATGGATTATGCTTACATGCATAAAAGTTCTTTGGTGAATCTCTCTCCTCCCCCCAGCCCGGCCTTGCCTCTGAGATGCCACCGTCTGTCCCTCCAGGCCCATTAATCACCGAGCGCCGTGATCTGGCACCTCATCCCCTAAATCCTCACTTCCTGCCAGGGACTGGGGTCCCTTTAAAACATCTGTGGTTTCATATTTGCTCTCTTAAAGGGGCCTTGCTCGGGACGCCCCATGAAAGCTGCCTTTGCCATATGCCAGCCCTCCCTGAGGCCCAGCCGGAGCGCATCTCTGATCCGTGGCTGACCACGGCTGAGCAGCCACTGAACCCTCTGTACGCGTTAAACTCATCACCGAGAGGCAGCCGGCAGCTTACCTTCTGGAAACCTCTCTTCAGGGGAGTGGTTATTGCATAGTCCTTTAAGCAAAAACTTTGTGAACCTGAGAAAGTTCGCCCATAAAGATGTCCACGTAGCTTTTTTAAAAGGGGAAGAGCCACAGGTAACAGAGTGGGGTCCTATTTGACCCACGTTGTTAGCTCTAAGCATGCACCTTGATTTTTATTTACTCTTTAGATTCTTTAAACCAAGATATCTTTCTGTTTAGCCTGTAATAATCCCCCCCTCCCCTTAGAGCAGCGGTTCTCAACCTGTGGGTCGCGACCCCTTTGGGGGTCGAATAACCCTTTCACAGGGGTCGCCTAAGACCAGCGGAAAACACCTATTTCCCATGGTCTTAGGAACCCACACACCGCTCCTCGGTGTAGCAAAGTGTAGCCATGTAATTTACTGTTGTTATATGCAGACTATTGCCCATGCTACACCATGATTCAAGACAAAATTTCATTTATTTGTCATTAGAAATAAATATTTCACAATATATAATTACATATTGTTTTTGTGATTAATTCCTATACTTTCATTATGCTCAATTTGTAACAACAAAAATTCATCCTGCCTATCAGATATTTACATTACAGTTCATAACAGTAGCAAGATTACAGCTATGAAGTAGCCACGGAAATAATTTTATGGTTGGGGGTCACCATCACATGAGAAGCTGTCTTAAAGGGTCGCGGCCTGAGGAAGGTTGAGAACCACTGCCCTAGAGGCATTCCTTACAGAAAGCTCTTGTTCTCGCTGCTGGATTTTAGACGTCGTGTTTGCCTCCCATGAGTGTCACTGGGGTAAGTCATAAAGACATCGGTACCGAGCATTTACAAAGCGCTGCACAAGGTCTAATGAGACAGATCCATCACTCATGGGCCTGAATGAGCCCGAGTTCCCTGAGTCTGCCTGGACATGGGGGCACAGGTCCCTCGAACCCAGCACTGTGGAACCTGGATATCTGACCCCTCGTGCCGTCTGCGCTCCTGGAGGCCCACACAGGCCTGCTGACCTTGGAGGAGAACCACCGTGCCTCAGTGCCATGCTCCTCTCCGCTAACTCCTAGGACTTGAAGGTGAAGTGAGTTGGAGGTAAAGCATGAGTCACGAAGAAGGAGGATCTTTGTAACACGTTCAACAATAAAGATTTTTTTTAAGGAAAAGAAAAGTCAATGAAGTTAAACAACAGCAACATGGAGTCACATTCCTTTGACCTGGCTGACCTGTAACCACCCATGATCTGAATAACCCACTGGTAGATTTGTGGGGGAGGGGGTGGCATGTCCTAGTGTGGGCCTTTTCCTCTCTCGTCATGGCATTTGCCTCCATCCTATGCCCCTCTATTTAGGCTCTCCAGCTAAACACTCAAGTCCAAGGGGCAAGGATGCTGTCTACCGTGTTCAGTACCCTGCCCAAAGCCCTTGTACTGAACCTGACCATGTAGAGCACACCCATTCAATCGTTAAAGACCTGTTGAATGGCCCTAACTGGTGGGCTCAGTGGATAGAGCGTCGGCCTGCATACTCAAGGGTCCCAGGTTCGATTCGATTCTGGTCAAGAGCACACTCCCTACCTTGGTTGTGGGCACATCCCCAGTGGGGAGTATGCAGGAGGAGGTTGATCGATGTTTCTAACTCTCTATCCCTCTCCCTTTCTCTATGTAAAAAAAAAAAATCAATAAAAAATACATATTTTTTAAAAAGACCAATTGAATGAATGATTAAACGAATGATTGTGAAGGATACTAGTTCAGGGCTCACACTTCTCATGGCAATATTACAGCTGTGTATGTAGATGAGGTTTACTTTTTTGAAACTTGTATTGAGCTCATAAAGATCACTTTAATTCTATTAATGACGTGAACATTTGGTTCTTCACTTGTAAGAATTATGATAAAAAGTGGGTTTGGCTCAGCCAATAGAGCGTCGGCTTGTGGACTGAAAGGTCCCAGGTTCGATTCTGGTCAAGTGCATGTACCTTGGTTGCGGGCACATCCCCAGTGGGAAGTGCAGAAGGCAGCTGACTGATGTTTTTCTCTCATCAATGTTTCTAACTCTCCATTCCTCTCCATTCCTCTCTGTAAAAAATCAATAATATATATAAAGTGGGATTGAGTTCACGTAGTCCCACAGAGCAAAGAACTGACTGCCTGTCTGTATATGGTTGGCACCTTAAATTCATCAACCCTTTAAACTGATTTTATTGATCAGTTTTTTAACTGGCTTCAAAGGTTATATTCTATTGGACTTATTTTATCATCCATTTTTAAAGTGATGTAGAATATGATATAAATATAAAGTTTATGCTTCATTTAACTCATATAATCAACATTAATTAAAAACAAATCTGATAGCAAGACTTATTATCATCCAAGAGTTTATTTTCCCTTGATCAATATTGAATTTGACACCAACATTGAAAATAACTTTAAATTTGACAGCCAGGACCCTTGTCTTGACACCACATCATTCCATCCGACCCAAATAATTTATACAAATTCCCTGAACTACCCTGGCTGGTTTGGCTCCGTGGATAGAGCGTCAGCCTGGGGACTGGAAGGTCCCGGGTTCGATTCCAGTCCAGGGCACATGCCTGGCTTTTGGGCTTGGTCCCCAGTGGGGGGTGTACAGGAGGTAGCCGATCCATGATTCTCTCTCATCGTTGATGTTCCTCTCTCTCTCTCTCTCTCTCTCTCTCTCTCTCTCTCTCCCTCTTCCTTCCTCTCTGAAATCAATAGAAATATTTTTTTAAAAATTCCCTGAATTAAAAGCTCAAGTTTCCCTTCCTCCGAGGAGGAGGGCTCTCGGGTCACAGGTGTTGGAGGTGCCCCTTTGATGTATGCGGGTCTCAGTCACCCAGAGAGAAGCATCTCACGGGTGGGTCTTGTCCGCTCTGACTTCCCCGCGACAAACTCGTTCTCACATTATTTTCAGGGGCAAATATTTTGGAAGCGAGGAACACAAGAGGTTGCTAAATATTAGCTTTGCGACGCTGGGCGTCCAGGCTGTTTGCTCGGTGACCTCTCCTCAGGCCGCTGTAAAGAAGCCTGTTGACTCTCGAACGCTCTTCAAGGCCGCGGCGCTGCCGGGCGAGGAAATATGCAAGAAAGAATGTAAACACGGTTGGGACTCGCTGGGTTCGGGCTGCAGAGCTCTCTGCGTGGTTCAGGCGGATCCGAAGAGCGGAGAAGTAGGAAATTAGAGCTACATACCATTTTAAAGTCCGCCATGGAATTTGGAAAATGAAATCCGTAGCACAAGCAAACAAATTAGATATACACATCTATGTGTAATGTACATGCATAGACACAGATAAGCATGTTTTAAATACATAGAGACCATTAAAATCGACTCCAGAAGGGATAGAGCCCTAGCTGGTGTGGCTCAGTGGATAGAGTCGGCCTGCAGACTGAAGGGTCCCAGGTCCAATTCCGGTCAAGAGCACATGCCCCGGTTGTGGGTTCGATCCCCAGTAAGGGCTATTCAGGAGGCTGCTGATCAGTGATTCTCTCTTATCATTGTTGTTTCTCTCTCTCTCTCCCTCTCCATTCCTCTCTGAAATCAATAAAAATATATTTTAAAAGAAAAAGAAGAAGAAGGCAAGATAGAGAGGTGAGCTGCATTTCTCAATCCCATATTAAATCATGGGAGAGGGGCTGGGGGTGGCTTTAAAACCGAGTCAAAATTAACCTGAACCAGAAAGCATTCAAAGAGCTTCGTCATCAAAAGCACCAGGCCCGATGACAAGAATTCCTCTCATCCTGTCAAGTGATCAATATCCTCCAAGGTTATCTGGATGTTATTTTAATGTCCCAGAGAAAATGAAAACAACAACATTCAACATCATGTTTATGAGACCAGAACCTACAGCACCTGTGCCGAGTCTGCACCCACCAGGCCTGTTCCCCGAGAGCCACCCTCCACGGAGAGGGGGCCACTTAAAATTCCCCCGTTCAGGAAACTTTAAAAACCAGTCTCAGCAAGCCTGCAGCAACATTGGAGAAAAGAGAACCCCAGGCTAATCCCGCTACAAACAGATTCCCACAGAATGCCATTAAAATCCGTTACAGTGAAAAATAAAACTTGCATCTCGGTGCAAGGACAGATCTTTAATAGGAAATCTATTGAAATAACGTTAGTAGAAGGTCGGAGAAGTCATAACTATGTCACAGAAATCAAGATACCACTTTAATACGAGCTGATGTCCATCCATGACTTAAAATGCCAATTGTTTCCTTTAAAGACAGAGGGTTCCTCGTCCCGGTAAATAATACCACGCCTGCTAAAACAAAGCCAGCGTTATGCGTATTGTGAAACGCCAGAAATATGTCATTAAAGAAAGAAATAAGTGAGGATCTCATCTGCCATTCCTGATACACCATGGGCTGAGACTTTCAAGAGGAAGGACCCAATCAATATAGGAATCAATTCGTCAAAGGATGTGACTGTTTGAAAACATGAGTTGTATTTTCCATTTTCCAGAAAATAAACGAGGAGTGCTTAGCGATGCAACGGTCTCCTCTTGCTGTATTTTGATGTGCATAGAAAAAGTCTGGAAAAGCAGACCTCAGGGGGCAGGGAGCCCGTGGAGGAGACATTGATTCTCAATGTTTCGCGGCTTATAAAGTATTGATGTGATGTTTGAGGTCCCCCTGAACGCCGGCAAGAGAATTTCCAAGACAGACACATACAAGGAGCCACATATAAACGTCGTGGACATTTTATTTATGGAATAGCTGTACAGCACAAGTAGAAGCATGATTTCCTTACCAATAAAACCAAAGAAACTAATCTGAGGGGACCCTTTTCATATTAATTAAAAGTTCAAATAGTGAATAGTACTACTTTGAGGGACGCTCTTGGGAGAAAGTAATCCTTCCATAGAAACCGGCAGTCTTTTCTGGCGATGACTGTTTCTGAGATTATTTAAGTGGGTTTTCTAAGGCCCGGCCGGTGTGGCTCAGTGGTTGAGCATCGACCTATGAACCGGGAGATTACAGTTCCATTCCCATCAGGGCACAGGCCTGGGTTGCAGGCTCAGTCCCCAGTAGGAGGCGTGCAGGAGGCAGCCGATCCATGATTCTCTCTCGTCATTGATGTTTCTGTCTCTCTCTCCCTTCCTCTCTGACATCAATAAAAATATATATTTTTTAAATAAATAAAAATAAATGGGCTTTCTAAGAAAAAACACAAACTTGAAATGCTGGGGTTGTCTGGGCTTTCCAGTCACACCATTGGGTGAGGGCATGCTGCCATCTGGTGGACATGCGTGAGAATGCACTTCAGCGTCCCCAATAAAATCATCTGGTGACGCATTGTTGGCATCCCCAATAAAATCATATTTGCTTGTCATAAATCAATATTGATTTTATTAGTCAACGGCAATGCATTATCACGCATGCCCACAAGATGGCAGCACATTCACACCAAATGATTATTTTCCCTGACTAGAGATCTGTAATCTTTAATAGCAAACTTTTAAAAACAGCATTTAAGAAATATTTGATAGTATCTCATGGTCTGTGAATGGACTGTAGTAGTACTTTTATATTCTTATTATAACTCATATAAAAATCAACAGATTTTCACAATCAGGCAATTACATCTTATATCTTGCTCACTGCTCTGTTAGGAAATAGACTGACACACCAAATGATTTTATTGGGGCTGCTGGCTATGCATTCTCACGCTTGTCCCCCAGGTGGCAGCACTTTCACAGCAAATGATTTTTTTTCTGACATTGAGATTTATAATCTTTTAAAAAATATATATTTTATTGATTTTTTACAGAAAGGGAGGGAGAGGGAGAGGGAGTTAGAAACATCAATGAGAGAGAGACATCGATCAGCTGCCTCCTGCACACCCCCCACTGGAGATGTGCCCACAACCAAGGCACATGCCCTTGACCGGAATCGAACCTGGGACCTTTCAGTCCGCAGGCTAACGCTCTAGCCATTGAGCCAACCCAGTTATGGCAAGATCTATAATCTTTAATAGCAAACTTTTAAAACAGCATTATAGAAATATTTGATAGTATCTCATGGTCTGTGATTGGACTGTACTAGTAGTTTTATATTCTTATATATATGTATATATACATATATACATATACGTATATGTATACACACACACACACACACATATCCTAATAGCTTGGTGCACAAAATTCATGCATTTTAAAAGGGGATTAATAGAGGAAATATTTTAATATTGCTATTTGCCCCTTTTCTATAATAGAAGTCTCAGAGATGAAAGAAAATCAGTAAAATGTATATGAAAACCTTCCTCCTGTCAGAGTCTGGGGCTCACAATGGGACCCAGAGTCAAGTCCCCTCGCACCCACATGTGCCTCAGATTCGCGTGAGACTCAGACCCGGCTGGTCTCCGCCCCCATTGGGCTAGATCCAGACCTGCCAGTCCCACCCTTGTCAAGCCCTGCCAGCAAGGGACACAGCCTCAGTGCCAGGACGGGGGACACAGCCTGAGTTCTCCCCACCCAGCACTGGGGGTGCACCTTGAGGTCTCCCGTCAAGCCCCACTGGGTGGGGAGCATGGCCTGAGGTCCCCTGTTGAGCCCAGCCAGGCGGGAGGGTGCAGCATCAGTCTCCTGGACCCGTGCTGGGGTGGGGGGCACAGCCTAAAGTCCTCTGTCAAGCCCCACAGGGGTCGGGGAGGGTGTAGCCTCAGGTCTGTGCTGATTGCTCATTAAGGCTCCTTATGGGAACTTGGCCTCAGCTGTGGGTGCAGCCAGCTTTGTGACGGAGTGACGGTCAATTAGCATATCCCTTCTTTATTAGATAGGATATTTTATTGACCTTTTACAGAAAGGAAGGGAGAGGGATAGAGAGTTAGAAACATAAATCAGCTGCCTCTGCACACCTCCTCCTGGGGATGTGCCTGCAACATGCAGCTTGCAAGCCACATTTTGCAGCTCTGTTGACTAATGAGTTTGGCGACCACTGCCTTAGGGAAAAACACTTAAAAACATTTTAGTAATGTACTGATGTCTTTAACCTGAAGTCAAAACTTATACAGTGGTCGGCAAACTCATTAGTCAACAGAGCCGCAGTTTGCTGACCACTGGGTTATGGCATACTTTCATATTCTTATTAGAACTTGTATAAAATCAATAGCTTTTCACGATCAGGCATTTGCATCTTGCATCTTGCACACTGCTCAGGTAGGAAATAGGCTGACACACTAAGTGGTTTTATTGGGGATGCTGGCAATTCCTTCTATTGGGGGTACAGATAATGCATTCTCACACTTGTCCACCAGGTGGCAGCACTTTCATACACAATGTTTTTTTTTCTGACTTGGAGATCTGTAATCTCTAATAGCAAACTTTTAAAAAACAGCATTTAGAAATATTTGATAGTATCTCATGGTCTGTGGTTGGGCTGTACTTTTGTGTTCTTATTGGAACTCATATGAAATCAACAGCTTTTCATGATCAGGCATTTACATCTTGTATCTTGCGCACTGCTCTTAAGGAATTGACTGACACACCAAATGACTGGATTGGGGACGCTGGCCATGTGTTCTCACTCTTGTCCACCAGGTGGCAGCACTTCCACACCAAAGGATTTCATTGCAGATGCTGGCAGTCCATTCTCATGCCTGCCACCTGGTGGGCAATCCTGAGAAGGCATCCCAAGCATTCCCAATAAAACCGCTGTGTGAGAATGCCTGTCACCTATAAAACCACCCATCGGCCTCCCCATAAAGAATCACTGAAATGTCCATCACATTAGTCACGTGTGCTTGCTGACAGTGGCTTCTCACCTGTGGCTACCTGTGCTGTTTTCAGCTCAGCGTCTGTGATTTCAGGGTGTTGTTGCTGGGAACGAACACTGATTGTTGCACCCCCAAAAGAGAACCTGGTGGTATTGTCAGCACAAAGCGAAGAGGTCCATGCATCGGAGGTGGTTTAGGTGACTGATCCCCAAGTGTGTTCTCGTTGGCTGTACCCCAATCAACCAGGGGGCTCCTTAGTTACCCGCACGGTGCGTTCGACTTCAGAACCCCCCAAAATCTGCCTCTCTGCTCCCCCGAGACGAGGTGAGCACTGCAGGGGGCATACCTCAGTCACCCGAAAATGTGGAAAAAGTGAAGAGAAAAGCAACGAGTACCCCCAAATAGCAACAGAAGGGCGGGCGTCCTGGGAGACAGTTTGAAAAGAGAATATCTGCCAAAACCGGTTTGGCTCAGTGGATAGAGCGTCAGCCTGCAAACTGAGAGGTCCCAGGTTCGATTCCGGTCCAGGGCATGTACCTGAGTTGCGGGCACATCCCCAGTGGGGGGTGTGCAGGAGGCGGCTGATCGATGTCTCTCTCATCGATGTCTCTAGCTCTCTATCCCTCTCCCTTCCTCTCTGTAAAAAAAAAAAAAAATCAATGAAATATATTTAAACAAAAGAAAAAGAAAAGAGAATATCAGTCTGGGTGCCATCTTTGTCCCAAATTATCCTTGTTGTTTCAAGCTCAGGAGAGTAACGGGCACTTTTTGAGACTCGGTATTGAAACTTGTCTTTGGGGAAAAAACAATGTGTGCAGTGCAGAGAGCTCTTCTCTCCCTGACATGGAGCAGGGAGGAACAGCTAGCAGCCTGACTGTACAATTGCCACTTAACATGCATGTGATGGAGATCAATGATTGTCTTCCAGTGTCACAGATTTGGTTAACCGGCAGGAAAAAAGGCCGCTTGCTGTGAATCCTAGGCTGGGGAGAGAAATATGTTCCCGTTCTGTAACATTTATATCCTCACAGAACTGGCTGAGGCCTGCAGTCAGCCTGGGTGTCAGACTCAGGGTGGAAACTCACTGGTGGAAAAGCTCTTGGAACTATCCTGCAAACGCCAGCCGGAAGGGTGCAGACCTCAGCTCAGTCCTCCGCAGCCCTGCCTGCTCAGAGCTTCTTTCTATCCACAACCTCCGTCTCTTCAGCTCCGTGGGGTGAGGCACTGAAACAGCCTCATTTATGTCCCGGCCGGTCCCGAACGGTGGGATAAAGAGCTTGACCCCAGTTCTGAGCTCCCCCTCGCCCTCCTCTCATCACATACTGCGGCAGGAAAACCGCCTCCAGAAACGGTTTGCTGACCGCAAGCCCAATAAATCCTCTCTGCATTTCTGCTCTTCTCTGTCCCGCTGCAAACTCCTCTCTGGCAGAATGACTCTTAGATTCAGCTCCAGGCCGAGCAGCCGGGTTCGAGCAGTGACAATTCCTCACCGTCTCCTGCAGACATGTTAGTGTTTCTACAAGGCCGTGGATTCCAAGTTTACCCTTGAAATAGACACAGTGGGGCCCGGCCAACCTGGCTCAGTGGTGGAGTGTCGACCTAGGAACCAGGAGGTCACAGTTCGATTCCCGGTCAGGGCACAGGCCCGGGTTGCAGGCTCGATCCCCAGTTAAGGGCGTGCAGGAGGCCGCCGGTCCATGCTTCTCTCTCATTGTTGATCTTTCTGTCTCTCCTTCTCCCTTCCTCTCTCTAGTCAATAAAAATATATTTAAAGAAAATAAAAAAACAAGACCCACCTTGTTCACCTGAGTTTATGTAGGAGGGCCAGTCTGAGATGGGATCCTTTTTATCCCTGAAAAGAGGGCAGAGACCCCATAAAACCATCAGCAACACTGGAGGGCTGGATCACCTGCACTTTGAACTTTCCTGGTCCCTTTAAGTCACTGTGATGGGGCTTGCACTTGCTCAGATCACGGGCCCGGCTTCGGGGAGGGGGGTGGCCGAGGCGTGACTGTGCAGACTCCCTCTGCACATGATTGGCAGCCCGGCGAGCCGCCCGCTCAGGCTTGTGCAGGGACACACTGAGCCCGGTTCATGGGGCTGTGGTTTCGCTCGCCCTTCCTGTTTGGACAAGGATATTGCCACGGCGCAGCCAGCTCAGCGCGCTGACTCACGGACGGCAGCAACAGCCAGCCTGCAGCGGAGGCCCAGACCCGCCTCCGTAGCTTCCTGCACGCCACACTCCTGAGGAAACGAAAGGGGCTTTTAGGGGTGAAACAGGCAGTTTCAGAAATGTTAGCAGTGAAGGGGTCCATGGGAAAAGCACAGGCTACAGAGCTGCAAACGGTGCGTTTCCATAAGACAAGGGAGCTGGGAGCAGCAAAGGGTAGATTTCCATTGGACAAGGGAGCTGGGAGCGGCAAAGGGCACACATTTACAGAATAAAGGCAAGGAAGTGTGGGAGCCCCTTTCCACGTCCCACGTGGTTCAGGGTTCCCGGTTCAGGGTTCGGGTTCTGAAGGAGGCCGCACGCAAACGAAATGAGAGACTAGAAAACATTAATTTGGCGGTATTGGGGGGCCAGGCGGGAGCCTTCCTCTAGTGGAAAGGACTGCCACTTGCTCTGGCCTTTTTCTCCCTTTTATTAAAGCTTTGGGACACACCATAGCCTTTAGGCAGGAAATTACAAGACAGGAATTAACATGAAACATGTTAGCTTCAGCTAACAATGTTTTCATCTAAACAGGGAGTGATTAGCTCTGACCTTTCAGAGCAGTTAAGGTTGACCAGCCTTTTTGGCCTCCTGTTTACATCCATTTAGTGAGAACGATGTTTGGTTTCCGACAAGGAAGCGCGTCACTCACAGAGGAGAAAAGCTCGGAGGGAAGAGGAGAACAATCAGGGAGAAGAAGGAGGGAACCTCACGTACTTCACCTGACACTGGAGCTCAGGAGTTGCTACGGTGACCAAATCCAAGGGGAATAGTGCCC
Source organism: Lasiurus borealis (assembly GCA_004026805.1). Classification (NCBI taxonomy): domain Eukaryota; kingdom Metazoa; phylum Chordata; class Mammalia; order Chiroptera; family Vespertilionidae; genus Lasiurus; species Lasiurus borealis. The sequence goes on along the minus strand of PVJN01005426.1, from coordinate 10,242 downwards.
AGTCAGAGGGGATATTGAGGCACCAAGACTCTGCAGGGACTTAGCGGGGCTCTCCCCCCTCCCCACGTGGGAGTCTGTTCTTGTTTCTCAATAAATTTCCACCTTTCTTGTGGAAATGTACCCTTTGCAGCTCCCAGCTCCCTTGTCTTATGGAAATGAACCCTTTGCAGCTCCCAGCTCCCTTGTCTTATGGAAACATATCCTTTGCCATCCCCTGTCCATTTCATCAATTCCAATGGACAAAGAGCCCGGGAACTCATCCTGCCAGGGAACACCATGCATTTCCGGTCCAAATTTCCCCGCATCGAAAAGACCCGGGGTGGCGGGTGGGCATCCGGATAGTCAGCCAAAGACCTTGTCTGCAGACGCATAACCCATGGGCACAGACCATAGGGGGGTGAGGGCCTGGGGTGAAGGGTAAGGGGATGGGGGTACAGGCTAGACGGGTCAATGGAGGGGGGAAAGGGACATCTGAAATACTTCCAACAATACAGCTGGGGAAAATAAAAATACATTTTAAAAAGAATTAAAAAAACAGCAATAGCAAGAGAATGCCCAAACAAGATCCAAGATGTATCCTTTAAAATGCAGAGAAGTTCTAGTACATACGTGGCAGACATCACCACCGATGGCCGACAAGGGCCCTCGTACAACCCCTACCCTTGCCCCCAACGGATGTGGAAATTAAGGCTCTTCACTCAGAGGCACCGTTTCGAACACTCAGACCCGCTTCTAATGGAAAGGAACACCAGTGGGAGGACATGTCCACCCCCGGGCCGGGCCTCCTTGGGTCGTGGGCAGAGTTGTACCAGTTACTGCTGTCCCATGGGGAGCAAGTGTCCTCTCCCCCATCGCTGAAGAGAGTCACTGAGAGAGCTGGCCCCGGTTACCCCTGGAGCCGGGCACGGGCCATCAGTGACTCCTCCCGCTGCCCTGTCCCGGGAATGTGCCCTCCGCCCCCCGTGCCCACAGTGGGGTCATTTTCAGAGATGCAGCCTGCAGCCCGGCCTGCGTGGCTCGGTGGCTGAGCGTCGACCCGTGAACCAGGAAGTCACGGTTTGATCCCCAGTGTGGAGTGTGCAGGAGGCAGCCGACCCACGATTCTCTCTCATCATGGATGTTTCTGTCTCCCTCTCCCTTCCTCTCTGAAATAAAAAATATATATGTATACATTAAAAAGAAAAAAGGCAAATATGCCTGTGTTTTCAGCAGCAGTGACAACTACCTCTTGGGAGAGAGGTGTTGCCACCAAGAAAAGTCCATTTTCTTGTCTGACTGACAGCTGCACGCAGTAGGCTCTTTGATAATATCGGGCCCATCTGAGGTCTCATGTTAGCTCTCAGACTTCCTGATCCGATGGTTTGCAGCTGGTTTGCAGCGCTGCCTGGCCAATTTAAACTCCAATTTGCTTCTCCACATTTCCATCGATCACTTGCCTTTTCATTTCTCATTTCCACCCTTTAGAGATCAGCCACCCGTTTCAGGGTGCTGCTGATTCTCCTCCCACCGTCCTCAGCGAGCGATGGGGGAAATGTCCAGCTCCCTGGGGACCCAGCCCCCCGAAGCCCGCTCGCTAGCAGGCGCCTGTCAGAGCCACACAGCACACGTTCAGGCCACAGGGCCGGGCCCTCTGAGCCTGCTCCTTCCCAGTCCCACGTTCAGAGAGCGAAGCTTGAACAAAATCAGAACTTGAGTAATCGACTAAAATCCGGTTTGTACAGGCGAAGAAACAGGGTGCTGGGATTTGCTCGGTTCTTAAAAGTGATTCATTTTTATTTTTTTAAAAAAATACTATTTTATTGCTTTTTTTACAGAAAGGAAGAGAGTCAGAAACATCCATGAGAGAGAAACATCTATCAGCTGCCTCCTGCACGCCCCCCACTGGGGATGTGCCCCAAACCAAGGTACATGCCCTTGACTGCAATCGAACTTGAGACCTTTCAGTCTGCAGGCCGACGCTCTATCCACTGAGCCAAACTGGTTTTGGCAATGATTCATTTTTATAACTTAGGAAGAAAGAGAGAGTCTCTAAGAAATAAGGGTTCAGCCCTAGCCGGTGTGGCTCCATGGATAGAGCATCGGCCTGCGGACTGAAGGGTGCAGGATTCCATTCCGGTGAAGGCACAGGCCCGGGTTGTGGGCTTGATCCCCAAGTAGGGCATGCAGGAGGCAGCCGGTCCATGATCCTCTCTTATCACTGATGTTTCTCTCTCTCTCTCCCTCTCCTTTCCTCTCTGAAGTTAATACAAATATATTTAAAAAAAAGAAAGGAAAAGCAGGCCACGGGATGTTTTCATCTGAGTCAGCACAGAATCGGATCCTATTTTACCATGTGGAAATCTGGGACATGCCACCACCGACTTCCCCTGCAGAACAGACTCGTCTGCAGAATAAGGCTATGGTTTTCAACCGAGAGGGACTCAAAACAAGGCTCTTTTTGCAAATTCATCTGTTTCACCAGACTCCAGCTGGCAGTAAGGAGACAGGTCCCAAGCCGTTCTGACAGTGGGTGCAAAGGTCGTTGTAAAAGTTCAAGACCACACCCAACCATATGTGACCTTGGGAGACCCGGCTGAGAAACTTCCCTATATGTGATCTAAAATATTATTCTGCATTTCACTGGGGTTTAGCCTTCCCGTTCTGTTTAAAAATCAGCCGGATAGAAAGATCCAACTAAGCACAGTTATTTTTGAAAAGAGCAAGCCCTATGTAGAATGTATACTTTTCAGTCTAGTTAAGTGTTTGCAATAAGAGAAAAAAAAATGAGCACTTGTGTACTGGAAATTAAGAAATTCATTTAGTGGTGTTTTTTTTTTTAAATATATTTTTATTGATTTCAGAGAGGAAGGGAGAGGGAGAGAAAGAGAAATATCAATGGTGAGACAGAGTCATGGATCGGCTGACCTGGAATCGAACCGTGACCTCCTGGCTCCTAGGCCGATGCTCAATCCCTGAGCCACGCCACCCGGGCTCATTTCGTTTTAAAGCCATGTTCCTTATTAGCATTTTTTAAAAATTATTATTTGGGGTCCACATTTTCTTAATAAAAATTTTTTAATATATTTTATTGATTTTCCACAGAAAGAAGGGAAAGGGACAATCAGAAACATCGATGAGAGAGAGACATCTCTCATCAGCTGCCTCCTGCACGCCCCCACTGGGGATGCGCCCACAACCAAGGTACATGCCCTTAACCGGAATCAAACCTGGGACCCTTCAGTCCGCAGGCCGACGCTCTATCCACTGAGCCACACCGGTCTCGGCTGGGTCCACATTTTCTTAGGAAGTGTCAACAGCAGTCATGAGAAAGATGCACCTAAAAAAGTCTGTAAAGCAGGTAATTGTGTGTGAAGCCAGCTGGAGGCTGTGATTATTACGCACTTAGTAACGCCCCGCGCATTCTCCGACTCCGCCCATTCATTGGTGATGCTGTATTCCCTTGGAGGTCAGCATTACAGCGATCACTGAGGCCGGGGGAGCGAGACCTGACTTGAATTATCCATCCCGGGCAGGCACATACTAGACGGGAGACGGCAGGTCCAAAATTAGTGAGTCTCCCACCCAGTCTTGTGCTGATCGCTCCCGTGCAGTGCAGCTCTGTTTTAATGTCCTGGGGGCATACATGTCCTTTGTGGGAATGGCTCCACACCAGGCTGGCTCCGGAGTGGTCTTCCCCTCCTGGTGGCTGAGGGGCTCCTCCTGCCAGTGAGGTGAGCGCGGATCACCCCTGGGGTCTCCTGCTGGACTGGGGGCTGCACCCCTGTGCCTGCTGGCTCCCTGCTCCTTTCCTCCCTGCCCTCGGGCCCTGACTCGGACCCACCAGCCGGGCCTCGGACAGACACTGCTGGCTGTTTCCCTTCTCTGCCCTGCGCCAAACGCGAGGTCCTGGAAGGCGGGGCCTGTCCCAGTGCCATAATATTTACCGCAGAGTTTGGCACATTCTGTTTAAAAAAATGTATTTTTATTGATTTCAGAGAGGAAGGGGGAGGGAGAAAGAGAGAGAGAGAAGCATCAACGATGAGAGAGAATCATGGATCGGCTGCCTCGTACACGCCCCCCACTGGGGAAGGAGCCTGTGACCCGGGCCTGTGCCCTGAAGGGGAATTGAACCCTGACCTCCTGGTTCATTGCTCAACCCCCGAGCCCTGCCGACCAGGCTGAATGGATGTCGTATTGCCTAAGAGCTGGTCATTATCTTAATGTTCTGGTCTGAGCAACCCCTCAGTTTCCTCTCAGACTTAGGGAAACGGGTTAGAAAAAGACAGCTCTGTTACACAACGTACCGCAAAGCCTTCCTGAATATAGGGCAGAGGCAGCCAGACTGAGCATCCGGGACCTTAGATCAGAGATGGAAAGGAAGGGTTGTGTTATATGCAGAACCCGATGTTGTAAACCTGCAGCTGATGTGTGTGTGTGTGGGAGGGGGGGGGGCGGTGGACAGGATTTGCATTCTGGAGCAATTGAAAACCTCTGCCTGGATCAACTCAATACAGTCACAGGAATTTTATTTTAATTAATTAGTTAATTAATTAATTAATTGACTTCAGAAAGGAAGGAAGAGAGAGAGGGAGACAGAAGGGGAGAGAGAAAGACATCAGTGATGAGAGAGTCATTGGTCAGCTGCCTCCTGCATGTCCACTACTGGGGATCAAGCCTGCAACCCCGGCCTGTGCCCTGACTTAGAATCCAACCATGACCTCCTAGTTCCAAGGTCAATGCTCAACCACTGAGTTACTCTGGCCCGGCCAGTCACAGGATTTTCTTCTTCTTTTTTTTAAAATATATTTTATTGATTTTTTACAGAGAGGAAAGGAGAGGGATAGAGAGTTAGAAACATCAATGAGAGAGAGTGACGTCGATCAGCTGCCTCCTGGACATCACCTACTGGGGATGTGCCAGTAGGCAAGGTACATGCCCCTGACCAGAATCGAACCTGAGACCCTTCAGTCCGCAGACCAACACCCTATCCACTGAGCGAGCCAAAGCAGATTCGTCCAGTGACAGGATTTTAAAAGCAGTGACTCTGCCAGCATTCCACGTGCACATTCAACAGCCCACTTCTCAAGGCTGACCCTAAGGGGCCCCTTGCTCTGAGCCCATTGGGCAACTGGCTAGCGTGTAACCCAGCACATGTGACTCCACGTGGACTGAGGCAATGGTGTACAGTACGAAACACTCCTTTGCCTGGTCTAATCTGGGGGCGGGGGGGAATTTAAGCAATTCCATAGTAGAATGCAAAATGTTGGTGATGACCTTGAGCAAGGTCAAGCTTCACCTCAAAAAATAGATTTGGGTTTTCTTTTCCCACCTGATGAGTGGGGACTAAGTCTTTTAAGATTTACCATCCATCTCTCTAATAATTCTAACTTTGTTGTTGTTGTTAATCCTTACCCGAGGATATTTTTCCATTGATTTTTAGAGAGTGGAAGGGAAGAAGAGAGAGAAACAGAGAGAGAGAGAGAAACATTGATGTGAGAGAGACACATTGATTGGTTGCCTCCTGCATGCACTCCAACCAGCCCGGGATAGAACCTGCAACCAAGGTATGTGCCCTTGACCGGAATCGAACCTGGGACCCTTCATTCCACAGGCCGATGCTCTGTCCACTGAGCCACACCAGCTGGGGCTAATTTTAGCTTTTTAAAAGCAACCAGATGCCCATCCTGACCATGGAATTCGTGCCCATTGAAAGCTCCAATGTCCATAAAAGTGTAAGACTGAGCAACTTGCTAATTGTGAACGTTTCCAGCTCATTGGTGTACATTCACTGTATGTCTGTCTAGGCACCGGAGAAAGTGTACCACACAGGATTATTATTAATAAGACAATCAAATGCTGGTGTTGGTTTCCCAAGGAAGGCTATACATTAAGTTTCCTTTCTGAGTCATTGGAAAGAAAGACTCCTTTTCTCTTGGGGCAAATCCTTTATTAAAAAAAAAAAAAAAGCCGAGACCGGTTTGGCTCAGTGGATAGAGCCAAAGTGGATAGGTCCTGGGTTCAATTCCGGTCGGGGGCATGTACCTTGCTTGCGGGCACATCTCCAGTGTCCAGTGTGGGGTGTGCAGGAGGCAGCTGATTGATGTCTCTCTCTTATCGATGTTTCTCACTTTCTATCCCTCTCCCTTCCTCTCTGTGAAAAATCAATAAAATATATTTTTAAAAAACACACAAAAAAATCCCCCACAAAACTGAATCCTTACCAGCCGCCTGCAGGAAAGCCACAGATAGTTAAGGGGCCGCGTTGGGTTTGGGCCAAGTCACTAGCACCTGCTGCCATAAAAAGGGGCTGCTCTCTCCATAATGACGATTAGAGAGCAGGAAAAACGCAAACATAATAACAGAAACGCTGTGCGCCAACAATAAAAGATGTGCCACTTCCTCAGCGCCATGCACACGGCACATCTGCTTCCTGTCACACGCACCAGCCACCTGCCTGTGAACAGTGGACTCCTGTTACCGGGCTCTTCCACGGGCTGCACACACAGCGAGGTCTAGCCCAGGGGTCGGCAAACTCCTCGGTCCACAGAGCCAAACATCACCAGGACAACGACGGACATTTCTTTGGAGAGCCGCATTTTTTAAACATAAACTTCTTCTAACGCCACTTCTTCAAAACAGACTCACCCCGGCTGTGGTATTTTGTGGAAGAGCCACACTCAAGGGGTCAAAGAGCTGCATGTGGCTCTCCAGTTGCAGTTTGCCCACCACTGGCTAGGCCTATATGTTTATATCTCAGTTGTTTTTCTTTCTTTCTTTTTTTAAATGTATTTTTATTGATTTCAGAGAGGAAGAAAGAGGGAGAGAAAGAGAAACATCAATGATGAGAGAGAATCATGAATCGCTGCCTCCTGGGGATGGAGCCCACCCCCCGGGCATGTGCCCTGACTGGGAATTGAACCAGGACCTCCTGGTTCAGAGGTGGACACTCAACCCCGGAGCCATGCCAGCGGGGCTCAGTTTATTATTTTTTTTCTCTTTAGCTGTCATTGGCCCCGCAATGGCCAGAAGCAGCAGCGGAGGGACGCGTGAAGGGTGCCAGGGGCCAGGGACAGGGCCTGAGACCGGCAGCCACTGTGCGCAGATCTCAGAAACCTTTCTCCCGGGCATCCGGAGACCTGTCCTCACCAGATCCGCCCCACGCTCTGGTCTGGACCGGTTCCCGCCCAGCTCTGCCTGGATGACCCCGGCAGCCCTTCCTGGTTCCCTGCGGCCAGAGACCAGTCGGAGCTCTGGCTTCTGAGCATCTGCAGACAAGAGTCTCCTCTCCTCTCTCCCTCTCTCTCTCTCCGAGTCGCCGCCTTGAACGCCTGTGCTGTGTTCAGGCGCCTACAGCCTCACAGCACACCCTGTGCCAGCGCCCAGGCCCGCTCCCCAGGCGCGGTGGCATTGCTCGCATACCTGCTCCCCATCTGTGTGTCATCCTCCGCCTCAGCCAGGGCGCGAGTGGGATGGCAGGAGGCCTGTCTGCCACTGCGGATCTGAAAGGCCGGGTGGAGCTGAAACTGGTGTGGCTCCGTGGGTAGAGCGTGGGCCTGCAGACTGAAGGGTCCCAGGTTCGATTCCGGTCAAGGGCATGTACCTTGGTGGCGGGCACATCCCCAGTGGGGGGAGTGCAAGAGGCTGCTGCTGATCGATGTCTTTCTCTCATCGGTGTTTCTAACTCTCTATCCCTCTCCCTTTCTCTCTGTGAAAATCAATAAAAATATATTTAAAAAAATAAAAGGCCAGGTGGAGGGATTAGATTGTGCCCGGCTGGCATGGCTCAGGGGTTGAGTGTCTACCTAGGAAGAAGGGGGGTCCAATTTCCGGTCAGGGCACAGGCCAGGATTGCGGCCAAGATCCCCATCCAGTAGGGGGCGTGCAGGAGGCAGCCGATTGATGACTCTCTCATCATGGATGTGTCTGTCTCTCTCTCCCTCCCCCTTCCACTCTGAGATATATACAAATATATATATTTATTTGTACTTAACGCCACTTCTTCAAAACAGACTCGCCCAGGCCATGGTATTTTGCGGAAGAGCCACACTCAAGGGGCCAAAGAGCCGCAGGTGGTTCGAGAGCCGCTGTTTGCCGACCACTGTGTTAATGGATCGTCATGCAAACATCTGTGGTTTCCGATGGTCTTCGGCTCTACAGCAGCGGTGCTCAACCTGTGGGTCGCTAAGACCATCGGAAAACACAGATATTTACATGACGATTCATAACCATAGCAAAAGGACAGTGATGAAGTAGCAACGAAAATAACTGTATGGTCGGGGTCACCACCACATGAGGAGCTGCGTTAAAGGGTCGCGGCCTTAGGAAGGTGGAGAACCACTGGTCTAAGACATAAAACCATTGTATCTGGTGGGACACTAACAGTGGCATGGAAAGCGAGCAATCTCTACTCGCATCATCATATTGACAGCAGAGCTGTTCTTCAGAGGCCAAATACCTTCCAGGAATGGGAGCTCAGGAGGCAACACCGCCTATTAAGATGCAGATTTTGGCCCTGGCCAGCGTTGCTCAGGGGTTAGCGTCACCCTATGAACTAGGAGGTCACGATTCGAGTCCCCAGTCAGGGCACACGCCCGGGGTTGTGTGCTCCATCCCCAGTAGGGGGCGTGCAGGCAGCCAATCCATGATTCTCATCATGGATGTTTCTCTCTCTCCCTCTCCGAAATCAATACAAATATATATACATATATATATATATATATGTATATATATATATATATATGTATATATATATATATATACATATATATATATATATATATATATATATATATATATACATATATATATATATTTAAATGCAGATTTTATTTTTACAAAGGAACAGTTATGACATCATGGACAGTGTCCTTCACCTGAGACCCGGCTCAGAACCTGTTTGAACGGAGACATGGACGTTACAACCTCGGAGCAGTGAGCTGCGCTCTAAGCTCGGCCTGTGGTTTGTAGGGAAGTCGCATTAGCGAGAGCAGCAGCGCTCTCCCGCTCTTCGTGGCTGACAGGGAACCGTGTTTGGACGATGGAAAACGAAGCCCTCAGGAAGCTGGCTGAGGGGTGAGGGGACCGGGCCGGGCTGAGAGGTCTTTGTCGACGTTTCACTTTCGGCTGCAGCGGATGCCGGAGAAGGCTGCTCGCAGTGTGGGCTTGCGGTCAGGCTGCGGGTACATGGAACAGGAAGTGCCCGCGGCCGAGTTAGAAGCAAAAGCTTTTACTGTGGGCCCGCTTCCCACTCTACCTCACGTGTTAGTCAGCTCAGAGGCGTGGTTGCTGCTCCTCCTTAGGGCTCTCTTCCTTCCTTTATTCTTAAAAAAAAAAAAAAAAAGAAACATTTCTTTTTAATGATTTCAGAGAGGGAGGACACACAGAAATATCTATGAGGGAGAATCAGGGATCGGCTGCCTCCTCCTGCACGCCCCACACTGGGCACCCAGCCCACAGCCCTGGCCTGTGCCCTGACCCGGAATCGAACCTGGGACCCCTTGGCCCATGGGATGACCCTCAATCCTTGGAGCTACACCTGCCGGGTTCTTTCCTTTATTTCCCCGGTTGCCTTTAAGGTGGGAGATGGGGCTCTCCCCAAAGCAGCGGGAAACCCAGGCGTGTGCATGGGCCTGAGTGGCTCTGAGTGTGTGTGCTGCTGAGTGACTCAGGTTATTTCGTGCTTCCGAGGCCTGAGTTCCCTCCTCTGGAACCAGGGATGTTAGAACTGCCTCGCTCGTGTCTGAAAATCAAGCATGACCTTGTCATGGGCCACCTGCACACGCAGCCCCAGTTCTAGGGGTTGCCTGGCTGAGTACCTCTTGCCAGGGTCGTGGTGGTAAAAGCAGAGCCTGCTAATCCCAGCCGGCGTGGCTCAGTGGATAGAGTGTCGGGCTGCAGACTGAAGAATAGAGTGTTGGCCTGTGGACTGAAGGGTCCCAGGTTCCATTCGGGTCAAGGGCACAGGCCCAGGTTGCAGGCTCATCCTTGGAGTGGGGCTTGCAGGAGGCAGCCCAACACCAGTGATTCTTTCTACCTCTCTCCCTTCCTCTCTGAAATCAATAACTTTTTTTTTTTGTTTGTTTTTAAGGAGGCTGCTCTGTCACCCTGGACCCCCTTCAGGGACCTGGGGAGCCAGGACCAGAGAAGGCAAACTCCAAAGCGACTGAAAGTGTGCCAACCACACGTGTCCCCGGCCTGACTTTGAACCAAAGCGCCAGGGAGCCGCGGTCCCCAGCCTGGGCCACACCTTGGGGACACCCCTTC
>PVJN01005425.1:36765-82416 GCA_004026805.1 Lasiurus borealis | reverse complement strand
GCCCATACACACACACACACACACACACACACACACACACGAGCACATAGATTCTCAGTCACTCATAGAGAAACACACTGATCTCTGGCCAAAGGCTCCTAGAATGCCAGCTTTTGCCACCCCCAGGTTTTGTTTGATGCCAGCTCTGCTCTACCTCAGGGATTTGGGGGGCCCAAGAGAAGGAGGCTCAGAGTTGTGAAATACATATGAGCCAGACATTGTGAATTCAAGGGGCCCATGGGGAGGACTGGGGTTCCAGGCTGGGACAGACATGGCGTGGGGCTCCTGCCTCTCCTCCCAGCAGCCCAACGCAGAGGCAGGAAGCCTGTGCAAAGCTTCTGGCCATATGCCTCCGCCCACCCCATGCTCCAGGGATATGGCACGAGAGTGAAGAAACGCCCCAGCTCCTCAAGCCCCATCCAGACCCTCCTGGCCGCCAGCTGGGCATGCTGGGCACACAGCTCCTGTGCGCCTACACACAGGTCTCACCTTGGTCTCCTTTGGGGCCTCGGGGGCCTGGAATGGAAGGTCCTGCGGGAGAGAGTGAGCAAAAGGCAATGCTGAAACCACAGAGCCGCCCCTGCCCCTGGGTCAGGGCCTGCTTCCTCGCCGAGTGCCCAGATTCCCCGGTGCCCACGACTCCCCACGTCCCAACAATCCCTGAGATGCTCACCTGGTGGCCCGGGTGGTCCAGGAGGGCCTGGGGGGCCTCGTAAATCAAGACCCTCTGTGGGGAGAAGAAAGTGGCAATGAGCAAAAGCTGACACGGGTGCTTTCCACCAGCTTCTCCCCTCACCAGGATCATCAGGGCCAGGCACGCTGGGCTGCATGCATCCCCACACACCAGACCCCTCTGCTATGGTGGTGGTGGTGGTGGGGCTACGGTCAAGCTCCCTGAGAGCTCAGAGGGGTGCAGCCAGTGCTGGGCAAGAACACGGCCTGTGTCCGAGAGCCGGAGTCAAGTCTCTGCTCCACCACTTCCAGCTGGTGATTCGGGGCAAGTTCTCCACATTTCCCAGCAGCAGCTTACTCCTCTGTAACCTGAGGCACCTGGCCTACAGCACGGGGCCCCGTGAGGACAGATGCCAGGGCACAGGGGCCCCGGGAGGACTCAGCGGACGCCACGGCACCGTGTCTGGTACACATGACAGCGGGCCCAGGGTGGGCTGTCATCCTGGCTGTTCAGCCGTCTGGACGCTCGGGGGCTGAGGTGGAGGCCCAGCAGCATCTCCACCTGAGCTCCTAACGGGCTCTGGGAACAGGAGGATGGGAGCTCCCCCTCCCAGGCCAGGCCTGAGGGGAGAACCCTGTTCACTGCTCCCGGGAGAGAGGCTGCAGTATTGCTGCCGGCGACAGAGCCGTGTCTGGCTCACTCGGAGGCCCTGCGTGACCCTGGAATCTGAGAGCCTTTCTGAAAGTTGCCCCATCACCAGTGAAACCCCCTTCCTCCCCACTCCCCCACCCCCCCATACACTGACCAAGCCCCTGACGTCCTCGGCTGGCACTGCGTTCCAGAGGGACTGTCATCCTCACCCGCATCTGGGGCTCCGATGACTCACGGGTGCAGCTGCCACAGGCCCCAGTGGTCTGACCTCGCTGCCACTCTCCCCACCCCCGTACCCCACACCTGCCCGGGGACACTCACGGGCAGAGAGGACGTCAGAGATGGAGCTGCTGCTGCTAATGAACGATTCGCCAGCGAGCCCTTGCTCCCCTCGCGGGCCTGTGGGAGAAAGCAGTCAGGGTGATGCCGCCAGCAGCAATCCCTCCGGGGACCGCTGCAGCCCAGTCCCGGGCACGGCGGGCCTGAGTGTTGACTGGCTTTCCCTGAGCCTGACTGTGTGTGTGTTGGAATTTGGAGAAGTCTCCGGACACCATAATCAGGGTCTGGGCCACCAGAGGCCAGTGAAAACAGCTGGCTGGACCAGGTGGCCACAGAGCCTCAGGCCCCGTCCCACCAACCCCCGCCTTGCAGTGGAGGCTTCGCAAGGCTCTTGGTAAAGAACCATGTCACCTCCCTTCCCCAAAGCATGTCTTGCTTTATTTACAGACCGGGGCCCTCCCAACCGAGACCACCAGGTGTGTGCTCTCCTGGGCATGGCGTACCTTGCTGTCCTGGGAGACCCGCTGGGCCAACAGGGCCTGGAAATGGGGTTGGGGAAGAAAAGGCTTCGTCACACCTCTAGGGTCCCAGTTCCAGAAAGAGCTGAAGACAAGGTGGGTTCTGGGTACACACCTAGCTTCCTCCCAAGGCATGGGACAGTAACCCCGAGAGGTCAGCTTGCACTGGCCCCTGGATGGGCAGGGCCACCCTCTCAGACTCTGTTCTTCAACAACGAGGGACTTACACGCCCAGTGCCCCTCCCTCACTGGAGCCTATCAGGAGGGAAGGCTGGTCCATACCTGCCTTGGTCGTGTTAAATCATGTATTTCATTCACATGTGGACATTTTTAGATAATGACAAAATAGAGTTGACCCTTGAACAAGGTGGGGGTCAGGGGCACTAACTCTCTGTGCAGCTGAAAATTCACATATAATGTTTGATTTTCCAAAAACTGTGACTGCTAATAGCACACTGTTGACCAGAAGCCTTACCAATAAGTCAATTAATACTATTTTATATGTTATATGTTATTATACACTATAGGCTTACCATAAAGTAAGCCAGAGACAAGAAAATGTTATTAAGAAAGTCATAAAGTTTGTTTGCAATTTTTTTCAAGTTGCCACAAATCTCCAAAAAAAAATTTTTTTTGTGTGTATAAGTGAACCTATACAACGCAAACCCACATATCAAAATAACAGGCTTTTTGGAAAAATAGAAAATGTCACCTATACATTTTTTTTTTGGCATGTTGTAAAAATATTGTTAAAACCACAGAGCACACTTTATGGAGCATTCTGCTGTTTACAATAATACTATTTATTATCCCCTAATAACTTTCTCTGAAAGTCTTCATATTTTTGAAGCCATTTCATTATGGTTGAATAGTTTGGGGAAATTTTCTCCAAATAGATTCCTAGCATCTTTGTTGCCCTCGGTGCGTATTATCAAGCTGTTTTCTAAGAGGCACCTCCTTAGCTGCGCGACCTTAAGAAGCGGCTGCACGGTGCTGTGGGGTCCGGTGAAGCAAGGCCTGTGCAGTGCGCGGGCTACTTGCTGGTGTGAGATCAGAGCTTGCTAGACTGCTTGGGGGACTTTCTCAGCTCCCCCTCACACTCCTCCCTCCGCTCCTTTCCCGGGTTTCCGGTGCTGAAACGCCGGTCCTGGCAAAGGCTACCTAAGCCTGCTGCTGATCTGGGAGCAAAGCAAGAAAACAGACTGACCTGGGGCACCTGGTGGTCCTGGGGGCCCCATGGCGCCAGGAGGTCCTGGCGGGCCTGGGACAGTGAGAGTCGATGACCCCTCTGCAAACAGAAGACACAGGCGACACTCAGCCCACTGTCCTGGCTCAGAGGTGCCGGGACCCAGGCCAGGCTGTGGGCTGGACCGGGCCACATCTCTTGTTCTCATTACTTCTAAACCCCGCCCACTGCCTCAGTGTGGACCGGAAGAGCCCAGCACGGCATCCTGCCCAAGCACTGTGTCCGCAGACTGGTGCTTGTTGGAGGGCAGTAGGGCAGATGCCCGGTACGTGGGAATGCACAGTCCAGGGCCTGCCTACCTGCTGTCACGATCCTGCCTGGAGCTCCTGGTTCACCTGGGAGGGGAGGAAAAGGTGAGTGGCTGTTCCCAGGATCAGTCAGTGACCCAGTCAATCATTGGCAAGGCCTCTGGTTGCATTCGAGACCCTCTCCTGGGCCTCTAACCTGCAGGCTCAAGGCATTTGAATGAACTAAGGGGCATGTGCAGGATGCATTAAGCACAAGATTCTGCATGGACACCCTCGAGGTCTTGGCCCATATTAGCTTTTAAATATATATTTTTTAATTGAATTTTTACAGAGAGGAAGAGAGAGGGATAGAGAGCTAGAGACATCGATGAGAGAGAGACATAGATCAGCTGCCTCTTGCACGCCTCCCACTGGAGATGTGCCTGCAACCAAGGTACATGCCTTCGACCGGAATCGAACCTGGGGCCTTTTAGTCCGCAGGCCGACGCTCTCTCCACTGAGCCAAACCAGTTTCGGCCACATTAGCTTTTAGAAGAAGCTGGGACTCCCCGCAGGGGCAGAGTTTGCCTTGAGAGTCATCCCCACTCCCACTTCCTCTTCTCTCACAGTGTTGTCTCTGGATCTCACCGGGAACAGGCTCGGGCAGGAAAGGTATTGAGAGGTCAAAGGGCAGAGGCTTCAAGATTCAGGGCCTTGCTGATCAGTGCAGATCCCTGGCGCCCAGCCTCACAGCCACTAGATGCCACTGTTGATCCAGGCTCTGGCCAGACAGGGCTTCCCTCCTGCCAACACCTCCCCTCCTCTCCCTCAGAAATGACGAGGGAAAAGAAAGAAGATCTAGTTTGGAAAGTCGCTCACCTCTCGCGCCTGGTCGGCCGGCGGTTCCCGGAAGGCCTGATGTGATTGCAAACAAGTCAGTCAGGGTAATGAAGGCCCAGCACCCCCTGTTGTAGCCAGCGCCCTGCCACGCAGCATGGCCACAAGCGCTGACCGCCACCTGGAGACCTGCCTGGCTTTGCCCTGTGCTCTTGCCTGGCCTTTGTCACCTGAACTCCGCCGGGGAGCGTCTTCAGGGCGTCCCTGTGTGTCAGCTTCTGGGGGGACCTGCTGCTTGATTTCTTTTTACCTCTTTGCTTAAGTCCCTTCAGGGGTTGGGGCTGGGTGTGTGGTGCCAGTGCGCATGGGCCCGGCTATAGGATGGACTCGGACGCCCCGGCTGTCTCAGAGAAACGGGACCTCTGCCCGGTGAGCTCCCACTCCTCCGATGGGATGTGGCTGCCCCAGGGCCAGCCAACTCCTGGGCCTGAGCCGGGGGGCAGGGCACAGGCAGGCAGAACGGGCACACGAGCGAACTCCATTTCTACCAGGATGCCGTTCTGGAATGCCTGGCACACGCCTTTCCTTCCTACGGTGCTTCTGAAGACTCACACCACAAGGTCTGAGCCCATTTTCGCTGGGAGAGTGAGGGGAGGAGAGGAGCCTCAAGGGCGCTGAGGAGAGGCATTGCTAGAGGCTGGAAGGCTGGCCTGGGGGTGACCCAGTGACTCACCCTGAGGTCCTTGGGGTCCCGTGAGACCTACGGAAAAGAAAACACACGAGGGAGAGTTTAAGGGCTGAGGAGCCACATCCTCAAATGCAGGAGCTGGGGGGATTGGTGGGGCCGCCAGACTCGGGGGTTCTCCCAGCACTGGACTCGGCAGTGAAGTGACCCCACTGCTCCCTCAGGCAGCAATTCCCAGCCTGTTTGGGGCCACAGATCTCTGGCATCTGAGAGCCAGGCACCCAGAAAACACACACTCACTGATGCCCGCAAGCTGCCCCTGGCTCCCTCCTTGGGACTCCCAACAAAGTAGCCAGGAGACCTCCTGCCGGTCCCTCCCAGCTTTCCCGGTGTTTTGATTTGTTCTCCTGCAGCCCCGAGCATCGTGCTTCTGTTGGGCCTTCGTGGAGATGGCCTCTCACCAGACCGGTGGGCATTAATGAGGGTCCAGGTGTGGCCCGAGGGGAGGGGGCCAGAGGGAAGGCTCCGAGGAGCAAGGTGCTGAGGTGGTGTTCAACTCTCCCCTTGTTTTCCACCTTTCCACCTTTCTCTCCCCAGTTGCCAGACTTGGTGACTCAGAGGTGTCAGGACACACAGCCACCGCACAAAGCCAAGCCAGCAGTTGTGTCAGTTACCTGCTGAGCTGCTGGAGGGAAATTGGACCAGACAGGCGCGCGCTCTCTCTCGCTCGCTCTCTCTCTCTCTCTCTCTCTCTCTCACACACACACACACACACACACACACACACACTCAGCAGGGAGTAGCTCCCTCTTCCCTCGCTTACCTGGCTTTCCTGGGTCTCCAGCAGGTCCTGGCGGGCCTCGGACTCCGGGCATCCCCATGAGACCTTGTTCACCTGGGGAGAGTAGGACCAACGAGCAGATGTTTTCCCTCTGGGAACGCGGAACTGGCCAGCACAGCTGAGCTGATGCTTTCTTAGGGTTTTACTGAGGGACTTGCAGGCGGGTGGGGAGGAGAAAGCTAGTAGAAGCCGCTGGCTTTGGATGTTTCTATGTGGCGCGTGCCTCGTAGCTATGATTAGAAGGTGTGGGCAGGGCAGGCAGTGGGGGCAGGGCAGGCAGTGACAGTGAGGAGAGCCCCCCAGTGACCAACCTCTCAGGCCTTGCTGTCCATCGGGGCCGGCAGGTCCTAGGAAAGCAGAACCACAGCTCATCAATGACTGTGAGAGCCACTCCTGGGACTCCCTGCCCATGCTGCCCACCAAGCTCACATCAAGTTGCCACCCAGGTGGGGAGCCTGGGCCCCTTCCATGGCTGCCAAACGTGGACTAGCCCAGTCTCTGTCATGGCTCTCTCCCTGCCCTCTTCCCCTGCGCCAGGAACTTCCATCTTCCCGTCAGAACTGTTCGGTGACTCCCCCTGCATCTCCAGGGCCCTGGGCAGGACTCGGCTCACCCCAGAAGGGTGTTTCGTGGCTCAGTACAGGCCGGACTTGCTGAGTCCAGGTCCTGGAAGCCGAGCTCCTCCAAGCTCTTGTCTCCTCCACTCCAGTGAGGCCCACCTCCCTGAGCTCCTTCTTGTCTTGTTCCCCTCCCCACCCCACATCTCTGTCTTTCCTTAAACTAGGTTACCGTTTCTGCATGGAATTTTCCAAAGTGACCATGACCAAAATCTTCTGGTACTTTTTAAGACAATCTGAAATGCTGCCTCTTCCACCTTTCTGGGTGCAAGCAACCCTCCTCACACTCGGTACCTCTCACGGCACTTGTCACCTCATACAGGCCTTATCTTCCCTTGACGGAGGGGAAGCAGCTTATTTGCCCAGCAGACTATCCTGTGTAGAACTGTACTACCTAACCATTTCATACGTATATAATGATTTCAGAAGGGAATGAGAGATAGAAACATCCATGATGAGAGAGAATCATTGATCTGCTGCCTCCTGCATGCTCCCTACTAGGGATCAAGCCCACAACCTGGACAGGTGCCCTGACTGGGAATCGAACTGTGACCTTCTCAACCACTGAACCATACCAGCTGGGCAACAGTTTCTTAAATGAATGAGAAGGTAAATCACATCCCTCCTGGGACTTGGTGCTAAACACCTGGCCTTGGTCAGCTCCGTGCCCCTGGATCTGGTTGTGAGACCAGCTCTGGGATGTCAAGGCTGTGTCTGGAATACAGAGGGTTCCAGAGGACCCTGGCGCTGTCTGTCCTCTCCAGGGACCCAAGTGGCTTGGGGACAGGGTGGGGGCCATGCCTTGCCCGGTCCCCCCGCCAGAGCAGTGAGAAACACAGAGACTGCTGCTCTCTGAACCCCAGGAGGGATGTGCAGGCCCAGAAATGGCCTGCAACCAGATCCTTTGCTAGGGTGTGTGTGTGGTGTCAGAGAACAGGAGAGATGGCTCTAGAAGGATCTCAACTCCAGAGCCATGATGACGACTGGAAGGGGACAGACTTGCCACAGTCACTCCTCTGAACACTCACCCATCGCTCCTTTAGCTCCAGGCTCCCCGGCAGCACCAGGCGGACCTCTGGAGCCCGGCTCGCCTGCAAAGGAAACGGCCTCGCTGGTTGGAGGCTCTCAAGCTTTGCATCCTTGATGGCACCTCCAAGCCTGCCACTTCCCCAACCAGATGAGCACAGTCCAGTGCAAAGTCATCCTCAGGGAGGAAGCTGAAGCTGGTGAGAGCAAGAGAGCCCAGCTCCTTCGCAGTCAGAGTAACACATTTGGGCTGGGGCAGAGGAGGGAGAGATGAGCAGTGGGCATCCGATCGAGAGAAGGCCCACTCTCTCGGGTGGTTCAGACATGTTGCATTTTGAATGTGTTTTATCTGGGCCCATACAGGTATGGTCTGACTTCTGATTTCCTGATCCAGCCAGCCAGTGAGGGGCCACATAATGGGACCATTGAAAACAGATGGAAATACGGCCCCAAATCCATGATGCAGCTCCAACTAGGCCCAAACCTGACCCCTGATTCTTTTGTAGGGGACCCTCTGGGGGCCCATCGCCCCTGCACAGACCTGGGACATAAGGCTGTCTGGGATCCTGGGGAGAAATGAGCACTCTGAGAGAGTCCACCCAGCCTGGAGGTGTCAGTGGGGGGTGGTCCCCACCCTCTGAGCCATTGGGTGCCTCCCCAAGGCCATCAATCAGCAAAACACCTTCAGTTTCTACCCTCAGAGCTTCTATGTTCCTGAAAAGTTTGATATGCTAGATACTTGAAACACATTTGTCGCCTTATTGAGCAATATCTTTAAGAGAAAGGGAAGCTAAAAATTATGCTTCCTGCTCAGCTCATGACCTGTTGGCATTGAGAGGATTTCTGGGGTCTACGCTTGGTTTTTCTTGAAAAAAGAACAACAACAACAAAAAAACAGACTCCTGGTTAAGAATCTAATAGCAAAATCTTCCCAGGCCTCTCCGGGGCTGGGCCTGTGTCTGGGGCTTTCCATGCCTCCTTCCCTGGCTAGTTCCAGCCAAGAGAGGCTCGAGGATCTGAACCGCGCTTCGGGTACCAGAGAGGTTGGTGGACACAGTGTCCACTTAGATTCTATAGTCAAGGCCACCCAGGCAGCAGGCATGAGCCTGGTCTGCAGCTGAGTGTGTCTGAGTCTTATTTCCTTGACCACAGAGAGCAGCCCCTTCTCGATAAAGTATCATCATTATTAAATGGAGGCCTGGTGCATGAAATTCATGCATGGATAGGGTCCCTAGATCTGGCTGGTGATCAGGGCAGATCAGGACTTTCTGGCTGCTGGCCAGGGCCTTCCTTCATTCCACCCCACCCCCTGGTGGTTTGTGCATGTCATAGTGAGCAATTAGTCTCCCGGTCGAACTTCCGTGAGGACACTTTGCATATTAGGCATATATATATATATATATATATATATGTATATATATATATATATATTTCCCTTTTATTCATGCAAATTGGCAGGAGGTAAGTAGATGGGGTGGTGGGGGGGACAAGTGGTGTCAACTTTCTGGCACTTGGGGAAGAGCTTAATTTCCTCAGCTGGATTCCCCAAAAGAACCAGTGACAATCCTAATTCCCTTTTCTGCCCCAGATGTTTACTGTCTGGCAAGCCTGATGCTGGCTTGTCTCCAGCCAGCGCTTCATGCCATTCGTCTGTGTGTTGTAGATTGCAAGTTCCCTGAAGCAGACAGAGATTTTGTCTCATACCTCTGTATTTTTCCCCACCTCCAGTGCCCAGTGGATTTATAAAACGTCTTTAAACGATCAAAGTGGATTCCCATGTAGGACTGACCTGTGAGGCCTCGGGGTCCTTTCTCGCCCTGGTCACCTAAAACAGACATGGGGTGGGGGTCAGGAAAGCATCCTCACCCTGTTAGAGGGACCCTGCTGCAGAACAGTCCTCACAGTGCCTGCAAGCTGCTGTCGGCAGAATCTGGGTGAGAACTCGTCATTTATGAAGTCAAAGGGGCACATCTGATTCCCCCCACAAGCTGCCTCGGGCCCTGACTGTCATACAGTGGGTGCTGTGAGCACAGGATGGCCAGAACACGGGGACCTCAATACTGCATCCTCGCCACCCCCAGGACTACCCACCCACAATGCTGCAATGTGGGTGCTTTGTGACTCCTCTTTGTGCCTCAGTTTCTCTATATGAGAGGCACATTCCTCCAAGCCCCAGGGTCCGGGAGCCAGAGTCATCTGTGTTCTTGGATGCTGGGGCATGAGTCACATTTGGGTTCCCAGGAGTCGGGCAGGCTCTAGTGATGTCTGAGCAGCAGCAGGAGCAACCTACCTTTAGGTCCTGGTGGTCCCATAGAACCTTTGTCACCTGAAAAAGTAATGGCCAACTTGATATCAAGAGCCTTGCCAGGAAGACCAGGGAGGGCCGTGTCTTTGTCTGAAGACAGCATTCCACCCACCATTCTGACTTCCCCTCTCCTTGCGTGCCTGTCAGTCTGCACAGGCTGTTGGTTATGTCCATCTGACCCTCTCTGTCTCCCCAGCACCTTCTTCCTGAGTGACTGGCACCTACAGGGTGACATCTCCCCCTACCCAGCTCCTTCCCGCCAGCTTACCTTTGAGGCCGGCGAGTCCCACTTCACCTCGGGACCCTTTGAGACCTGGAGGGCCTGTGAGCAGAGGAAACCATGGAGGTGGGTCAGTGCCCCAGCTTTGGAATGGACATGCACACAGACACACACACATGCAGGCAGACAGGACATAACCATGTATACACGCATGTGTGCGCACACCTAGGCACTTGTACACACACTTTGGAGTGAAAATCAAGAGCTGCTCTCTGCGGACTCCTCCCCACCTCCCTCCATATCATCCTAGTCTAGGTTCTCTGCCTCTTTGACTACCAGGCCCTGGTCATGGGGCACCTCGTGGGACTCTGACAGAGACACTGGCCTGCATTACCATGTGGGCTGTAGCTCGAGATTCCCAAGACAGCAGGACGAGCTCTGGTCAGTAGAAATGAGGTGGAGACCGGCGCTTGCTCAGATGTGAGGGCAGGATGGGAGCTGCCTACTGCTGAAGCTGCCAGAGGGCCCAGGCCCCCAGCCAGGCTCTCACAGGGCTCCCTGGTACCTGACCTCGGCCACAGGGGACAGTGTGGACCTGAATTTTGTACCTCCAGGCCTCTTTAAATTTGCATCTTTTGCTTAAATAATGTTTGCCTTTCCTTTTGGCACCCTTCCTTTGCCCCAGAAATAACGTCCATTGTAAGAATAAGAGTACTGACCTGGGGGACCCGGTGGGCCTGGAGAACCACTGTCACCTAGGAAGGATGACAGAACAATGATCAGAAGGGTCAGACACAGGCTGGGGCAGCTGACCCCATGGTGAAGGTCAGGGGGAGGGGGTGGGGCTCACTTCCCAGTGAAGGCTGTGTGTGCTTGCCACCCACACCGTCTGGGTTCTTGCCAGGACCCCATAGGCAGTGGGTCCAAGAGGACCCATGTCCAGTGCAAAGTCATCCTCAGGGAGGAAGCTGAAGTTGATGGGATCAAGAGAGCCCTGCTCCTTCCCAGTCAGAGTAAAACATTTGGGTAGAGGGGGGAGGAGAGATGAACAGTGGGCATCCGATCGAGAAGGCCCACTCTCTCGGGTGGTTCAGACATGTTGCATTTTGAATGGGTGTATCTGGGCCCAGACAGGTGAGGAGATGGTCTGACTTCTGATTTCATGATCCATCTAGCCAGTGAGGGGCCACATAATGGGGCCATTGAAAACAGATGGAAATACAGCCCCCAATCCACCATGCAGGCCAAACTAGGCCCAACCCTAACCCCTGATTCTTTTGTAGGGGACCCTCTGTGGGCCCATCGCCCCTGCACAGACCTGGGACATAGGCTGTCTGAGATCCTAGCACCTGGACCGCTGTTATCCAGGACATGGCAAACTTGGGTACCATCCTGGGCACCAGACTTACCTTTGGGACCCATAGGACCTGGGACGCCAGGTAGGCCAGGAACACCCGGTTCACCAGCTCCTGGGGAGAAATGAGCAGTCTGAGAGTCCACCCAGCCTGGAGGTGTCAGTGGGGGGTGGTCCCCACCCTCTGAGCCATTGGGTGCCTCCCCAAGGCCATCAATCGGCAAAACACCTTCAGTTTCTACCCTCAGAGCCTTTATGTTCCATGAAGTCTGACACCCTAGATCAGCGGTTCTCAACCTGTGAGTCGAGACCCCTTTGGGGGTCGAACGACCCTTTCACAGGGGTCGCCTAAGACCAGTGGAAAACACCTATTTCCCATGGTCTTAGGAACCAACACACTGCTCCTCGGTGTAGCAAAGTGTAGCAATGTAGTTTATTTGTAATTAGAAATATTTCACAATATATAATTACATATTGTTTTTGTGATTAATCACTATGCTTTAATTATGTTCAAGTTGTAACAATGAAAATACATCCTGCCTATCAGATATTTACATTACAATTCATATTACAGTTATGAAGTAGCAACAGAAATAATTTATGGTTGGAGGTCACCACCACATGAGGAGCTGTCTTAAAGGGTCGCGGCATTAGGAAGGTTGAGGACCACTGGCCTAGATACTTGAAACACATTTGTCGCCTTATTGAGCAATATTTTTAAGAGAAAGGGAAGCTAAAAATCATGCTTCCTGCTCAGCTCATGACCTGCTGGCATTGAGAGGATTTCTGGGGTCTATGCTTGGTTTTTCTTGGAAAAACAAAACAAAACAAAAAACAGAACAAAACAAAGACAAAGACAGACTCCTGGTTAAGAATCTAATTGCAAAATCTTCCCAGGCCTCTCTGGGGCTGGGCCTGTGTCTGGGGCTTTCCATGCCTCCTTCCCTGGCTAGCTCCAGCCAAGAGAGGCTCGAGGA
This sequence comes from Lasiurus borealis, assembly GCA_004026805.1. Lineage (NCBI taxonomy): Eukaryota > Metazoa > Chordata > Mammalia > Chiroptera > Vespertilionidae > Lasiurus > Lasiurus borealis. Next base: position 69,960 of record PVJN01005425.1, on the reverse strand, counting down.
TCTGAACCGCACTCCGCCTTCCGCCAGGCCCTGCTCTAAACTCTTCACCTCGGCCCTGACTCCTCGCCACCCCACGTGGGAAGGCCCTTTCTCCCTGTGACCATGTTCTCTTCGCATTCTGAGCTCTGCAAGGTTCTTGGCCTGAGGCCTGGACCTATGGCCTTGCCCACACCCTCCACCAGGCCTGGCCCAGATCCTGGCTCAAAATGCCCAGCAAATGCTCGTGAGAAAAATGGAAGAAGGAAGTGTGGACGTAACTAACCCTCCTGGCCAAGGAATCGCCTCTTACCTCTGTCCCCTTTCTCTCCAAACCCAGGTGGCCCCGGTTCACCACGAGGTCCCATGGGGCCTTCACGCCCTCTCTGGCCCACAGGTCCCTCCATGCCAGGCTCTCCTAAAAACAGAAATGGCCATTATGAGAGTCAGGACCCCGAGGGCTCCACGGGCAGCGTCTCGCCGGTAGGACACATGCCTGCAGTCTCTGCACTGGTCCCCTGGGCCTGCCCTTGCCCCTTGTAGCCCAGGCTCAACCCAGAAGCCAGAGCGACCCTTGAGAATGCAAGAGGGTCATGTCCCACCTCTGCCCCAAACCTCCAAGGGGCTATTTTCTCTGGGAGGAAAAGTCTTCACAAGGCCTCCAGGGCCCCCCATGGTCAGCCTTGCTTCCTGCCCTCCCTCCTCCGGACTCTCCACCTCCCTTCTGGGTTCTAGCTGAGGCCCTAATAGTCTCCTCCTCTTTCTCCTCCTCCTCCTTACTTGCCCCCTGTCCTTGACCAGGGGGCACACCTGACCCACTAGCCTCTGCCTTTGCCATTCCTAACCACCTCCTACTCTGCTATGAACGTTACATATTTATCTATTATTCCCCCCCCTCCCAAACATAAGCAGAAGTTTCTCTGTTTTGTTCACCGATGACTCCCCAATACCTAAAATGGCCTGGCACACAGCAGGCACTTAATAAATGTCTATTGAGGGAAGGAGGGAGGAAAGGAAGGAGTGGGTGGAGAAGCAGTTCTTACCAATGCTGCCCTTTTGTCCCTTTGGTCCTTCTGGACCTGGCTGTCCCAAGATCCCAGGGATGCCTGTGGAAACGTGCAAATACCCCCTAGAACCTGGGATCCGGACCCAGCAGCCCACCACCAGCCGTGCCATCAGATTACGCACCTGGAGTCCCAGGGAGCCCCCGATCTCCTGCGGGACAGAGATAAGAAAGAGAAGTCAGCTCAAAGGAGCCACCAGGTGGGATTCAGATAGGACTGCCAAATATAGCAAATATAGCAAATGAAAATACAGGGTGCTCAGGTAAGTCTGCATTGCAGATAAACATTGAATACACTTCTAGTATAAGTATGTTTCATGTAATATTTGGGACATACTTAGAGTGAAAAATGATCTGTGCTTTGAATTTAACTGGGCAGCCCACATTTCCTGGAAACTGCAGGCTCAGGGGCTCCAGGACCTTCAGTCCCCATCCCCAGCAGGGTCAGGGGGTGTGACCTGCACACTGGAGTCCTGGGGAGGGGAACTAGGGCGGTGACCCAGGCGTGTGCGTGGAAACAGGCAACCCTGAGGAGAAGAGGACCACCAAGTGCAGGAACTCCAACTCCTGCACAGGGATCTCTTGGGAAGAAAGATGGAGCCCAAGAGGCGACCCTGTCACCTTCAACAGTGATTTTCAGAATACACTGGAGTGATCAGGATTGCAGACTCCTGGCCCCGCCCCCCTGTACCACCAGGGCTGCTGAATCAGAGGCTCTGGAAAGGAGACCCAGAATCTCCTGTCCATGCTCCTGCACTCTGAAGTGTGTGAACCCCACTCGGCTAGATCAAGGGGTGCTGCTTAGCCCTGGGATTGAAAACCTCTTCCCCCCACCCATGGGCTCACCCCATTGACCGTCAAACCACTTTTCTGAGGAAATACACCAATTCCTTACAGCACATGAGTGTGTGCCACACAAGGTAGCATGCGGTGGTCCCCCACTGACTTGCACTGTGGGCACCTGCTCCTGTGACTACGTCCCGCACAGCCCCGGAGGCAGGTGCTGGATCCCCACAGGAGGCTCAGTTCCCAGAGGCTGGGTTTTGTCCCGGCCTCCCTTGGCTACGACCCTTGAAAGCAGGGAATGGTGGTTCCTGACTTGATTCATTAGAACTAAAACCCGGATAGAGGGTAGGCCTAGCCCCAGAGCATTTGCTCCAGGAACACCTGATTCTCAGCAGGGCCGAGGAATCTGTATTTATAGAAATCTCCAGGGGGTTGGGAAAGCCCTCGGACTGCCCTTTGGAGCTGGGGGTAGATGTAAGCCCTTGACACAGGCTGCCCGAGGGTCTGGGAGTCCCTGGAGCCTTGAGAAAGGACAAAGCCCTGCTCTGTCACGAAGCCCCTGCCCCACCAAAGCCCAAGGGTCTGCAGGCTGCTCTGCAATACACGGTCCCACCACAGGAGGGCGATGGCCGAGAGCAGAAATATGTTTCATGTCATATTTGGGACATACTTATAGTGAGCAGGTGAGGTGGGTCCTCTCATGCTCGCTGATTGCTTTAAACCCTCAACCCTCACTAATAATTAAGGTAAAAATTACCTTTGGGGCCTGGACCTCCCATGTCACCTAAAATAAGAAAGAAAACAATTGTGAATGGGGTGAGAACCCAAGGGCCTGTCTCTCATAGTTGGTAAGACCTGCTGACAGCAAGTGAACCTGCATTTTAAGGTGAGCTGGCGTGGGGCGTGGCTTCCTTTCAGTCCCTGTCTGTGTCACTTGGCACATCACCGGACCCTCAGAGGATGCCCTAGGTCCCTTCCTGTACTGAGATATTCTGACTGTTCATCCAATTTCCAACCCTCCCAACAGATATTGTAAGGTTTGTCCACTGCTCATCCTTCAGTTTGGAAAACAGCTTTCTAATCCACCCAAAAACCAGGGCTCCCAGTTCAGGAAAGGAGAGGGAAAGGGCTTGACCCACCACAGTACCTTTAGGGCCAGGGTTTCCTCGGAGATTGCCTGCAAGAGAAAGTAAACCCGGAGCCAGTGACACATCTGTGTGACACACAGACACGAAGGAATCTCTGCGGTGTAGTGGGGAGAAGCTGAGGGTAGGGCTAGCCATCAGATTCTAAAATGCGCTACTGGTGTGATATTGGTCAATTCTTTCCAGGCCTCAGTTTTCCCACCAGCAAAATGGATTCACAGTACGGGTCCTGAGAGTGAAGGACGTGTGGGAGTCCCCGGAGCAGGTACCACTCCACCCACGGGCCGGCCCTTAGCCCTGCGATGCGCTCACCGTTTTCTTGCTCCATCATCAGCTTGTCCCTCATGAACAGCCAGAGCGCCTCCTGACTGGAAGCATCCAGCCCCAACTTGTCCACGCCTGTGCCCGCGCCGGGCGCCAGCCCCTGCAGCCGGTCCTTGCTGCTTTTCTCTACGTGCTCCTGCAGCAGCACGCCGCTCCGCATCCGCTCCAGCTCGTCCACGCGCGCTTTCAGCTTCCGCACCTCCTCCGCTGAAACGGCAGACGGGCAGCTCAGCTGAGGGCCAGCCCAGCATGCACTCCCTCCCTCCGGGGGCCTGAGCTGGGGACTCTCGAGGCTGGGGAGCTTCTTCTTGCCATTGGGGACATATTAAAGATACATATATATTTACTAATTTCAGAGAGTAAGGGAGTAAGGGAACAGGTGAGAGAGATAGAAACATCAACGATGAGAGAGAATTATTGATTGGCCGCCTCCTGCCTGTCCCCCGCCTGATTATCTAGCCCGCAACCTGGGCATGTGCCCTGACCTGGAATCAAACTGTGGCTTCCTGCTTCATTAAGTCAATGCTCATCCACTCAGCCACACGGGGAACATTTTGATAGAAGGCTTATGGCTAGCAGTCAGATTAGCTACTCAAAATTGTCATCGACCCTTACAGAAACCTGGTCTGGGTGAGTGGGCTCAGTCTCCTCATTTGAGAGAGTGACAGAGCTGGCCTTTACCCTCCCTGGGAGCTGTGAGGGGCCAACAGAACGTTAGGGCAAAACTGCTATGAGAAGGCCAGGCCTGGCCTGACTACCAGGGCAGCTGAGAGGGAGCCTAGAGCCGCTGAGGCCTGAGCAAGGGAGCTGCACCAGAACCCAGCTCCGCCACTAGGCGGCGTCCTCCCAGGGCCTGTTTCCCCACCTGCAGCCCAGAGCTCTGCCCTGATGCCGGACACTTGGGACACAGCAAATTCCTGCCCTTTGAATGGGCAGCTGGGCACTGGGACCGGCTGCCCCGCCACCGTTACCACGTACCCAGGGCAATGAGGCCGAAGAGCAGCCCCAGGAGCAGCAGCCAGGTGAGCAGCAGGCCCAGCAGCCACTTCCACCAGCTGCAGCAGGAGCTGCAGGGGCACCAGCTGGGCGCTGCTCCCCATGGGCCCCCGCCAGCACCGCCGCCGGCGCCACCACCGCCGCCGCCACCTTTACTGCCACTGACACCGTTGTGGTGACCGTAGCCGTAGCCGTGCATATCTGTGGGAGAGAGAAGGGGAAGGTGAAGGCAGGTGGCTTTGGCTCTCTGCCCTCTAAATTCTCTGGCTTTGGGTGACTTCCCGTGGGCCCGAGTGAACCTAAGTGAGTCTTTCAGGTTCTTGTGTGGCTCCAGGAAGGATGAGGCTGGTGAATAGAAGTCTGACAACACTGGGCTTGAGCTGTGTGACCCTGAGATGGTCACTTAACTATTCTGTTTCCCTTTTTTTTTCTTCTTTTAACTACAATGAGTTTAAAAGCTTTCTTATTTCATAGGACAGTTGCTGAGTGAAATGAGAGGCATGGAAGGCATTTAACAGGGGATGTAGCCAGAGGGCTTGGTTTAAAACTCTTGAAGAACTTTGACCTGCCACAACCTCCTACATTTTATTAGGCCCAAGGCCAAGGTGTTCCCATCTCCATGGTGCAGTGTTTACAACTCCGTGTGTAATCCCCAAGCACCTAGAATGACACTCAGCATTTAAGGTATGCCCAGTCATTCTTTGTTGTTGTTGGTAAAAAGGTTAGTATTTAAAACGGGGTGCTAAGCCTTGCTCTGCCTCTCTCACAAGGCTGGAGGAGGAAGAGAGGAAAATGTAAAGGGTTGGAGACGGGCATGAATTAGTGCCACCTTATAGCCTGTGTGTGTGTGTGCCTGGGGGGTGGACAACAGGAGTCCTGCTGTGTTGTTCCTGCTATAGAGGGAACCCCTGGACCTGAGGGCAGGTAGCAGTGTGTGTGTGTGTGTATGTGTGTGTGTGTGTGTGAGCTGTGAGTAAAATGCCCCTGAACTAAGCTTCTTCTGTGGACCACTCTAGCCAAAGTCTGCTCCCTCCATCCGCTCCCCTCAGCCCTCAGGGACACTCTTTAGAGTTGGTGGCTCAGGTGTGCACTGGCTCCGGGCTGGGGCCTATCTGTTCCATTCACCATCACCGTCCCACAGGGTGCTGTCACTGTGGGACTGGCTGGGCTCACCTACCTGTGGAGGCTGCCTTGCCCTTTGTGGACACGGTCTTCACTTCTCCTGAAAGACAGGCACAGAGAACAGGTTTTGACCTGAGCTTTTATTTATTTGTATTTTTAAAAATATATCTTTCAGAGAGGAAGGGAGAGGGAGAGAGAGAAACATCAATGAAGAGAGAGTCATTGATTTGCTGCCTCCTGCAACTTGATCATGTGCTCTATTTTTTTAAAATATATTTATTGATTTTTTTACAGAGAGGAAGGGAGAGGGATAAAGAGTTGGAAATATCGATGAGAGAGAAATATCGATCAGCTGCCTCCTGCACACCTCCTACTGGGGATGTGCCCACAATCAAGGTACATGTCCTTGACTGGAATCGAACCTGGGACCATTTAGTCTGCAGGCTGATGCCCTCTATTCACTGAGCCAAACCAATTAGGGCCTGAGCATGTTCTCTTAATTGGAATCAAACCTCGGACCCTTCAATCCACAGGCCGATGCTCTATCCACTGAGCCAAATTGTCTACGACTTGACTTGATCTTTTAAATGTGAGGAGCCCACCACCAGCCTCTGTGCAGATTTGGGGCAGGGCTTCAGGTAGATGTACTCCCAGGCACCTTGAGTAATTGCATCGAGGCAGACATGACTTGACAAACAATTAATGGTGGGAAAAAGCAGTGTCCTAATTCTCTTGTGACCTGAAACCTGTAAAGCCCTAGACATTCTCAGAGGACCATTGAGGAGTGACCTTTGCTCTCAAACAATAAATGTGCTTGTGAGAAGTGACTTGATTTTTTTTTTTGGTGAAGGGACTTTTATTTTTATCTTTATTGTTGAAAATATTAAAGATATCCTCCCCCCCCAACCCTATTAATAATCCCCACCCCCCAAGGCCTTCCTTGGTGAAGGGACTTTGAATGCAAGTTCCTGACCTGGGGTGGAGGGAACCTGACAGCAAGGATGGGCTGGGAGGAGGGCTGTTCATGAGTTCCTGATGCTACCTGACCATGGAGTGTGTGTGGGTATGGGCACCATTTTCTGGGAAAGTTCGCAGCTTTCATCAGATTCTGAAAGGGTCTTTTGGCTTCACTGCCCCATTTCCACTCCGACAATGTAAGGCACTGCTAACTTAGGCATTGTTAGGGCTGGGACTGATTTCTTTTGCTTTTATTTAAAAAAGTCCTATGATGTACTTGCCCCCTCCTTTACTGACCCCTTCCTTCTCTCCCCTCTTGAAACCAGTGATTTGGAGAGAAGGTCTGGGACTCACAGCAGTGAAGCAATGCATTTATATACAGGAGGATCCAGATGTTTGAGAAGAAAAAATAAAGCCAGCAAGTGCTTTGCAAAGCATTTTCTATTAGTTCTGAAAATTAAGGGAGGATGACTAAGGTGAGAAAAAATACCACGGTAGGCTTTACACGTGTCATGGGAAAGCTTTTGTTTCAATGTTGTGCGCGCACGAGTCAACCGGAAGCCTGTTAAAACGCAGCCTCCGGCTCAGCAGGCCTGGGCTAGGGGCTGGGCGTCTGTAACAGGCTCCCAGGTGCTTCGCTGCTGCTGGTCGGGGGACCACCCGTGGACAGTGAGGTCTCAGGAGACAAATATGTAAATGAAACGTGGACGGGCTGAAGGCCAGGTGGACAGAGATCAGATGGGGTCTTACCATTCGTATCCAAGATCAGCTTAGTGTCAGTGGTGTAGGCAGCTTGCTTCTCCTTCTTTAGGGTGTCCTCTGAAAAAGAAGCTGTGCACACAACTCATGACCATCTAGGATATTCCCTCCCCCCTCTCCAAACCCCAGTCCACATCCTGTCCACATGGGGAGGTAGAGGTTGCCGGGTAGGAAGAGGACCCAGCTTTCCTGGGGTTAATGCCCCACCGCCCATCTGTGTTTGTGATTGGGAGTCTTGCTGAGGTTGCCCTTTTCCAGAATTTTCCAGGTTTGTCTGCAGTCTGGGCAGACCCCAGGAGGACCCTGTTTAGGCAGGCAGTTTTTCATCTGAATGGGTGACTGTGCTTTCACTGTTAAAACATCTCAAAGCACCTTGCTAGGACATTGGCCCTCCCACACTCTCTGCCCTTCTGCTGACACCTGGGTCCCTTGGGCTCCCACGCACTTGCAGCGATGCTGGCGGGCGAGGCAGTGAAGACCTTGCCACTGTCCTTGTTCATGATCAGCAGCTCCATCTCCTTCTTGGCAGGCACGTTATCTTTCTCCAGGATCAGGAACTTACAGTCCTTGTGTAAGAGCTCATCATTCTGCACACTCGTGGTACAGGCTGGAGAGGAAGAGGTGGGTGAGGAGGAAGGAAAAGGTACCAGGAGGAGGTGGAGGGGGGAAATGACCAGAAGAGGAAGGAGAAGGAAAAAGGGAGGGGGGAGGAAAAGAGAGATTACTGGGCATGGCCAAGGGCCTCTGGTCTCCCTGACAGTGGCTGCTAAGAAGCATCTCGGGGACCAAAGACAACCTGCCCTGCTTCACAGGGCCGGGTTGAGAGGGGGTTGGGTCCATGTCAGAAGTGCTGGAGGGCTGGCTGATGGGCGGCCTCCCACCTGGATGCTGCGGGACAGTGGTCGGCAAACCGCAGCTCGCCGCTCTGTGACTAATGAGTTTGCCCACCACTGCTATAGGATCTCTACTGAATGGACAAAAGTCCCTTCTCACACAGGCCCTTCTTTAACCTGGTGGGTTCATCTCTATCCTTTAGGTCTCAGGTGTTAGCATCCTGGGGGTTTTTCCTGACCACCCGCTATCTACTATATACACATTCCTTTTTCTATTCTTTCACCTATTTCTTTCCTTCAGGTTATCTTGCCTGCTTATTTATCTGCCTCCACTGCAACTGTCAGGCTGGTGGGCAGGAACCTAGCCTGCCTTGTTCGTTCTGTGGTCCAGGTACTTAGAACAGCGTCCAGAAGGAAACACCCAGGATCAGAGCAATGGTAGAAACGGCTGACCCTGTGCGGTGAGCCCGTGGATAACAGAATGTAGGGAGGGTGTGGCAGCTGTGACCGGCTCCTTGGTTCTTGCCCTGGGTGACGTGTAACAGGAGCAGGCCAGGGGCTTCCAGACAAAGGTGGGAGCCGGGTGTAAGTGTCCGACCCCAGGCAGGCATGGAGGGTGAAGCTTCCTGCCTCCCTTGGAAGGTCAAGGTGAGGTCAGGGAGCTGCTGATCTCTGCTCACTTCTGGAAGTAACTGAGAGGCCCATTTGGGACCTTAGACCACCAATGGGTTATGTCCACTCCTCCCATATGCTAAGTGTCACCGAGAAGCAATTCTCCCGGTACTGCAGCCTGCCCCTGGCAGCTGGGAACAGCACTCACCGGCAGAGGTGGACACGCCAGTGCTCACAACGGCAGGGGTCTGGGGTACGTTTTTCTTCATCCCGTATGCTGCAAGAGAGGAACCACTGAGTGAGCGGGACCAGAGTGGGAGGGCAGCTCCACGCAACTTAGCAGCCTGACCAGCTGTGGCAGACAGGCAGCCTCCCCACATGAGGGGAAGACAATAATAATGAATAATAATTATGCATGAATAATGAACGTGAAGAATAAGGGATAATGCAATCAATTCTCCATCCATGGGGGCAGCAATGAGAGCTTAGATGGGACTTGCTTTGGTATAATTTTTATCCTTCTAAAACAGTGCTAAAGATCACCTCCTCCATGAAGTCCTCTTAGATCCTCCCACATTACCTTCCCTTCTGAACTCCTACAACCCTAAGACCTGCTCTGCACAATTTGATCCATGTTATCGTATAGAATCCCCCAATACTTTCATGCTTATTACACTTTTTACTCCAACTAAACAGTAAGCAAACTGAGGGCCACAGCTGAGGCTCATGCCTCTTCTGTCCACCCTGCCTCAGGTGTGCACAAGGAGCAAACCATAAAATCAGCCAGATGATTGATCTGCAGTGGCCGTGGGCCGTCAGGGACAGCAGTGAATCACAGTGCTACACAGGTGACACCCCACAGTAATACTCCCCCGGGTTTTCACATGTCTGATCCAGCAAATGACCGAGGTTGGCATCTCTAGATTGGGAGTGGGGGCTGTTTCTTCGGTGGGAAAGGTCGATGGATTTTTAGGGACATCTTAGTGCCTCTGATGCAATTGTGGAAAGGGACGTTGTGAGTTATAGCTGCAAAGAAGCATTACTTCCGAGTCCCTAAGCTCCAAGCCTCGGCTACTGACCGGTGGAGGTGGTGGCCATGCCGTGGGACAGGGTGGATGAGCTGGGGGCCAGGTTGTTCTGCATGCCAAACACTGAAAACAATGGAAGACAGGTGAGCACAGGGCAGAGAGGGGGGTCCTCAGCTTAAGGTAGCTCCACCCCCGGCCCCCCAACACCACTTTCATGATAAATAAATGTCTTGGCATATGACAAAGATTCCCAAACTTTCTCAGTTCTCACATTCTAAGTGACACAGCATTTTTTTTATGCCCTGCTGCCCCATCTTGGGCTAAAAGTTACGAATAGTTCCATTTATTGAATATTTAGGTCTACACAGCTTACAGTGGTAGTTCACTCAGGGTCTGACATTTCACTGTATTCAGAAATATCCTTGGAATGGAAAAACACCCCTGAGTTCCCTGTATCCTACAGAACCCTAGGGTGCCTTGGTGCACAGTGTGGGAACTGTGGGCAGAGGATACAGACGCAAGGGGGGACAAAGGCATAGACTTGGCAGAGACCTCGTTTTCCCTTGAACTCTTCCTTCTGACTCAAACACATCAAGCTCCCTCACCCTAGTCTGATTTCAAAGCCGGAGTGAGCTTACTCCTTCCTAGTTAAAGGCTTTCTCTTATCCTTCCTGTGCAGTGTTTGGGGTACAAAATTGTGGATTCAATATCTTCAGTCAGGACTTGGCTAAACAGAATAGCAAGGGCAGAAGAAATGAAGCCTGGCGTCTTCTGGGTTTGGTGGGATGCTAGTCAATCGGAGGCGCAGAAATCAGAGATGTGCCGGTCAGGTAAATAAGGAGGCCCACATCATTATGTCAATTAGTCATGATGCTACAAGGAGAAGGCACATTAATTTCAAAAAAGAGGTGGCCGGTCACCTACATTCAGGCTGTTGCAATGGATGTGGAAATAGAGTGAATGAATTTGAGCTTCCAATGACCTTCCATATTTATAAAAAGACCTGAAGAAAGAGCTTTCTAACAGTACAATGTTGTGCTTTTCTTTTTTGTTTGTTTTATCTGAAATGTCCTAAGTCAGGCCTCACTTAGCTTCTTTCCTCCATTTCTCCACCTCTCATGTGAGGTCTCTGGCCCCTCTGCCCTTAGACCTCTCCCTTAGGGACTGAGCTGTCTCTGACCTCGGCAGCCGTCGGGCCACTGCCTCTGTGTTGGTGTATATGCAGGAATGTCCTCATGCTCCTGGGCAGAGACACATCTTCTCTAGAAACCATAGATTTTCCTCACCAGGAAGGAGCATGTATATAATTAAAGCAAACCACCTGGAAAAGACAGTGGAAGCTGGAGAGCACTGACCTGAGGAGCAGGTGCTGATTCCGGGGTGCAGAGTAGGGGAGCAAGATGCCATGTTGTTTGGAACTCCAAAGACTGCAGGGGAGAGGCAGGACTGGTGAGAGAGATGTCCAGCCCCAAACAGGGGATGCCCACAAAGCTCCAGAATTAACAGGTTGCATTTTTATATTTTGTTAAATTTGTTTTTTTTCAGAAAATCGTGGGCACTTGCTTTGCAGCAGAGAACCATACATTTGTCTCTGGTTTGCACTTTAGATCATAGCCAAGGGGTAGTCAAAGGTTGGTTGGGCCTCAAGTGGACATTGGCTCTGGACAAAGCCCACATGTTAATGACCATTTTATAGAAAAGGAACTTGGCCTGCCTAGTTTTGCTCAGTGGTTGAGGATTGACCCAGGAACCAAGAGGTCACGGGTTTGATTCCTTGGTCAGGGCACATGCCTGGTTTTGAGCTTGATCCCCATTAGGGGGTGGGTGTGCAGGAGGCAGCTGATCGATGATTTTTCTCTCTCACCCACATTTCTATTTCTCTATCCCTTTCCCTTCCTCTCTCTCTCAAAATAAATAAAAAGAGATTAAAAAAGGAAGAAAGAAAGAAAGAAAGAAAGAAAGAAAGAAAGAAAGAAAGAAAGGAAGAAAGAAAAGGACCTTGAAACCCAGAGATGGTAAATACTAGCTCAAGGTCACACAGTTAATGCACATGAAGTGAAACCAGGCAGGTTCCCTGCATGTGCTTTCGTGTTTTTTCCCACTGCATTTTTTCTGACGCAATGTGGAGTCTAGTTCTTTTTATAGAGGACCCACCCGAAGAAACAATTAGGAGACCTAAAGGAAATGAAATCCCAGTGGAAAAACCTTGGGATGTTTGGTCACAGAAAGCCCCTCTAGTAAGCCTTGGGGACGATGGACACCAGCAGGGTCTGTCAGCTCCAGGTAAAGGTGAGGAGGGCTCAGGAGTGGGAGGGCACGTGCATTGCGCATCACATACCTGATCCTGAAGAATAGGCATTGGTGTTGAGGAGGGATGAGCTGTGGGTTGTCATGTTGTTATAGGTCCCCATGGAGGACCCCGCCGGCAAGGTGGAGGACCACATGTGGGAGGGAAGGTTGGCATCCAGGATGGTTGCATCATAGGTGCCGGACACTGGAAACAGACAGATACACAGACACCCCAGTGAGAGACAAACCAGAACTCTGTGCTGGGGTGACCCAGTTGGCTCCGTTTGCTGGGACTTTCTTGGTTTAGCCCTGAAGGTCCCACATCCCAGCAACCTCTTGGTCCAGGGCAAACTAGGGCCGTTGGTCATCCCAGTTCTGAAGCCTCAGAGCTGGTGCAACCTTATCCCTTGGGTTAGACATTCTTGCTGGCTCTCGATGAAATTTCAAGTAGGTAAATTTTGTTTTGGGGTTGCCCATTTCTCCTTCTAAGTGTCCCCCTACCCCCCACCTCTTCTGAGCAGTCCCTACCCATGTTCTCATTCTCTATTTGTTCCCGTCTCCACCTTCAAAGATACCAGGAAGTAGCAGCTCCACAGCAAATGCCCACAGAGTTCCAGGCACACAGCAGGCACAGGCAGGGAGCCTGCTCTTCCGAGGCCACCCCGCACAGCTGATAGCCTTTTCTGGTTAAACTCTCCTTGCCAAGGAGACCCAAAGGCACTCTGCCCCCAAGAAGGGGTTTTGGTGCTTCTTCAAATCTGAAGCCAATTCTGTCTATTCCTTCATGAGAGGGAGCTAGCCCCACAGGTCATAAAGTGCTCTGAGGTTTCGGTTGTGTTAAAAAATAAAAGGAAGATCATAATCTCAAGGTTTCTCCTCTTCTCCCCCAGTAGCAAATGACAGGAAAACTCCATGCACATCCTAGCAGAACTGGCTTCTTTCTTCATCTCCCTCCAAGGATCTCCTCATTCCTCTTTCTGCCTCCACAGAACCCACCTTAAACATGGTAGGCATGTGATACATGAGTGCTGAACAACCCTCAGCCCACCTGACTACGATCTCCTGGTTATCTGACTCCCCCCAGGGTCCCTCACCTCCACAAGGGCAATGGCTGTGTCTGCTTGTTCATTGCCTTTCCTCAGTGCCCGGTGCTTGGCATGGAGGAGGCAAATAACAGACATTCACTGAAACGAATGCATCAATGAAAGAAAACATGACAACTTGCCAATATTCTTCATTTGGATAACCCTGCCAGCACATTCCCAGATGTCAAGAACCTCCTGGAGAAAACCTCTAGGATGTAGAGCCTGATTCTGCAGGCCCCTGGGATGGCTGACCAGCCCACATTTCAGGCTGCATCAGTGCTTTGCTGTAGTCTGGAGGGCCTGCCAGGGGATGACTGAATTCCTGGGCCAGGACTAAAGTACCACTTTGTCCCCTTCCCTCCACGCAGCCCCGGGGCTGTAGGGCTCACCTGAGTGGGAGCTCACAGTTTTGGTCTCCACAGTGCCTTTCTTGGGGATGGGGAGTGTGTTGGAGGAATTCCGGGTGGGGCTCGCGCTTGCTGATCGGCTTCCCTTGACCAAACGTTTGACTTCATCCAATTCCGTCCCTGTAGAAAAATCCCCACATTTTCCATGAGGCCCAGGGTTATTTCCCAAGTCCAGCTGCAGTGAGAGTTACATTTATGGCATTCTGAACACTAGAGAGGATGGCATCGACTTTGCATGCTGGGACATTTTTGGTTAGCCTTATACTTTTTGCATTTTGTCAATTTATAGCACTTATTAACCTGGCATTTTGTAATATTAATGGCCTCATAAATATAGTACCTCTACAAGGAAGTCAAAGTCATCGGTAGATATTTCCTAATTATACCTCATCAGATACCCCAGGGATGACTCTGTGGCTGGGACACAATGTCATCCTGGTGAAGGGAAATTTACACCCAGGGCAGTTAGAGAACCAGGCCCCTTGAAACAAATGGTTCAGTCGTGATTTCAACCCCGCTCAGGACACCTCAGGTGTCGGGTCCCTGACCTTGTATGCTCTGCAGCGTCAAAGGGATTTGTGGCCCCAAACTCCTACATTATGCTGTTTTTGTGCGAGTTGATTTCAAGCCCACCTGGCTGGTATTACTTGTAGCCAGGCGATCTAGTGAAGCAAGCTCCTTGTGCTTCCCTCATGGCAAACAGGAGAGGAGGGAGGAGGGGGAGGCATGGTGCAAGGGCATGCATAAAAGAAGACAGATTTGCAGAGGACCACCTAGGACCCCCGCCCCTGATAACTCATCCTATGGACTCAGCACCCCCAAGCCTAGAAGAGCTCAGGTGAGATAGCATGAGGCCTAGAGTCAGATTCCTGGAGCCCAGGCACTGAGCTCTTTGAGCAGTTTCCCATCTCTGATTCCTGAGCCACCCACTCAGCTCTCCCTCCTCCTACTCCACTCGGCTCCTGTCCTAATAATTGGGCTCATTTCAAAATGTCAAATAACCTCTAACAAGAACAAAAAAAGTCGAACACAGTCAGCAGACAGAGATGGGGAATCCCTAACATGTGAGATCAAGGTCAAACTCTCACACTCTACTCCTGACCTTCTCTAATCTAACTATCCCATGAGGGCCCCTCCTGCTGCTTTTCCTTCAGCCACACTGACGCTTTCTCCAAAGTCTCATCATCTGGTCCTCAAATGTCTCTGCCCGCTCATCCCATGGAGCTTAACTGATCCACCCTTCAGTCTCTCTTCAAGTGACCCTCACCCAGGAAGGCTTCCCAGGACCCCTGCTCCCTACCTCCCTGAGCTGTCCTAGTTGGTTGTTGACTGTCTCCCCATTAGTCTGTGAACAATGGAACAGCAGGGACTGTGACTTACTCAGCTCCTCCCCCCTTATCCCTGCACCTAGCACAGGATCTCTCTCACAGAAGGCCGTCAGAGATATTTAATGATTGAGTGATTGCCGTGTGTGCGCGCGCACAGACACACACGTGTGTACACACACACACACACACACACACACACACACACAGCCCTGGATTCCTGGACCCCCCCTTTTTTCCCCAGCAAGACAGTGCCCACTTACATCGGGTAGATGGGGATGCACTCTGCAGTCGCACTCGGATTTCACTCTCTGTAGGAGGAAAGGGAAGGAGACGGCTGTGAGTGAAGGAACTTGGGTCACAGTGCCTGACACTGGGCTCTGAGCAATGGATAAATCCTTGAGCTGCCTTGAGATCTGTGTCCTGGGAACAGGACCCCAAGGTATAACCAGGTATGTCCTTTCCCTACACCCCAGCTTGCCCACTGCACACCTCCAGCCGCCTGGAGATGTTCTGATGAAACCCCAGGCTGACGAGGGCGGCTCCATCACAGTCATCAATGACCCACCCCTTTCCAGTCACCCGTTTCCCAGTTGCCAGAACCATGCTGCTCTCCTGCCTCCAGGGTCTCTCAGGCAGTAGCGAGAGGATTCTAAAACCTATGATATTTACTTAGCCATTTTGGTCCCTGCAGAAATGGAGAGGGCAGAAAGTGGGTAGTTTAACATTATTAGTTTCAAGTGGAAGACTGGCATCTTTCCGCTCTCAGCCTCAAGTTGTGGTTGGTTGGTATGTTCCTAACTTTCCAAGTCTAGGCTGGCCATTGAGAACTTCCAAAGCCTAAGAAGAATTCCACCTTCTGCATGGCCCTGACACCTGCTCCTCCCCAGCTTCATTAAGGGCAGCTTGCCCGGGACCACATTTCACGCTTACAGCCTTATCCATGGGCAGATGTGGAGAGTGCAAACTGTCACAGAGCCTTTGTCCCCAGGGATAACTGGGAAAAGAAGGGCTTTTGCTTGGTTTTGATGCATTAAGGCATTCACAGCGCCTCTTGTTAAAGTCAAACAAGAGGTAGAAGTGAAACAAGAGGTAGCGCCAGCATCTTCAATCCACAGCAGAGCCAACTACTGCCCAGGTGGTTACCGTCTCTGTGTGCTTGTTAGATTGCCGTCACATCTACCCTTCCCCTCCTGGTGGAGCCAGCAACAGATTCCCTGGATGCTGTAGGCCCCTCGAGGGTAGAACCAGGCCTCATTTATTGTTCTGCACTCCTCCCATTTCCTGGCTCAAGGCTGGACACGTTAAATGCTCAGAAAATACTTGTTGATTGAACGGATTTGAACCCAGAAATAGAACTCACCTCGTGTTTGGCTGCGTCCTCTGGTTGCAGAAGATGCTGAGAAACAAAAAATAAGTTATCTTAGAGAACAGGTGATACGCTAAATATTTTTGATGTGGGGGTAGACCTATTTGGGTGGGGGGAGGAGCTGGTTTTCACAGTATGTGTTTTCCAGAGAGGTGTCCTTATGGATAGTGGATGCTTAATAAATGATGACCATGTAGCCAAAAGGCGGAGAAAGTTTTGCAAGGCCCCAGTGCCTTTAAGGTGTTAAGGTAGCTAAATGAATGTCAGGTTAGCTCACACTTAGAGTGGCAAGTTAGCTGAGGTAATCCATTTAGGAGCAAGATCCATTTGGATTAGCTCCCTATACACTGATCGAATGTATCAAAAGGCTGCCAGATCTTTTCTTTATTTTTGTTTGTTTTATTAGAGATTGCTTTGGTTTTCTCACTGAAAGCAAACAAATACAGTTATAACCACTGAGTAATCAATGACCATATCAATTCCTATGCACAGTGAGAACCTGAGAACATGGATGAAAGACTTAAGGCCAGAAGATACTTGGGTTTCACTTGTCCCCCCATCTGCCTCTCAGACACCTGCTATGGTGGAAGTGCTGGGGTGTTTGGCATGTGTGTGTTCTGACCCCCACTCCTCTCTGCTGGGAGGTCTCCAGGGAAGGAAAGAAATCCTACAATTGCTGCTTGGCCTTAGGGCTTATCTGTCCACGCCTGATCTTTGTATGAATAGCTTGCTATTTCGGTAGCTTCAGGAGCAAAGGCTGCAATAACCCCCATGTTTTAGGATGAAAAGCAAGAAAAAAACAGGTCAGCAGAGATTAAACTCTTTTTAGGAGAATCCATTTAACTCACGATGTTCCTTTCCCCCACTCCCCCCACGGCCCCCCGGCCCTTTCCCAGTGCTTCATTTGACCATTTCTTCAGGAAATAAGAAGGGACATACCAAATTCCTTCCGAGGGTACTCCGGGGAAGAGTTGCCACTGGAGCTCCCTGGAGAGAGGACAAAACACTCAGTACAGGCATGCCTCGCTTTATTGCGCTTCACAGGTGTTGGCGTTTTCTATAAATTGAAGGCAAGACCCTCCACCAGCAAAAAGATTACCACTTGCTTCATTGCAATACTTGTTTTATTGGGGTGGCCTGGCCTGGAACCAAACTCGCAATATCTCTGAGGTCTGCCTGCACCACTGATCACTTAAACCCAAACAGCTTCCGAGGAGGTGCTGCCGGGTACCCCTTTATGAACCTTGCGGCCTGTGTGTTCAGGACAACAGGTGCTCTTCAGCGAGCTCCTGACTTGCACCGGCTTTGCCTATTGGACATGGTTGTGGCCTTCAATCTGGTCCCTGGGCTACTTCAGGGGGGCAAGGATTGAACAAAGGAATTGGCTTCCCTTCCTCAACTGTTTGACCCATGCCAGTGCTGGTGAAGGTAGCCTGGCCCTGGTCAAGGAGATATGCTGTTATCGAGGGTATCTCTGACCTTGTGAAGGTCATCCTGAGTGTGGATTCTGTAAAAATGAAGGTACCAGCCCCTGCATAGGCCCAACACCAGAAAGCACTGTGGTAACCCCATCATCTTAGCCTGGATTTGGGGGTCCCCAAGACTACCTGGCAGTTCTGGGTCTTTTTTTTAATTTAAATTTATTGATTTCAGAGAGAAGGGAGAGGGAGAGAGAGAGAAACATCAATGATGAGAGAGATTAATTGATCGGCTGCCTCCTGTAAGCCCCCTACTAGGGACCGGGCCCACAACTCAGGCATGTGCCCTCGACTGGAATAGGATCTGGGACCTCTCAGTTCGCAGGCCGATGCTCTATCCACTAAGCCAAACTGGCAAGGGCCAGTTCTGGGTCTTAAGTCAGTTACTGGGGGTACCCATCCCTAATCCTGCTTCTCCAGGCCCTATTAGACCCATTTTGCTGCCTGGCTTGTCTGTTTTCCACTAAACCTGCTTCTGCAGATCACCAGACATCCAGTAACCTCCTCCTGCCTTCTCCTTCTTGACCCAGAGCACTTTCTTGTACTGACTTCAGTGATGCCGCCTGTACCAGGTCTCCTGCTCCCCTCAAAGAATCTCCTTCCTCTGTATCCCCGGCTCTTTTTCTCTTTCTTCCCAAAAGTTTACCTTTCTTTGCTCTCTTCTGCTTTTTATACTCTCTTCCTCAGCCAACTCCTTCAGTTTTCCACCTTCTACTAATATCTCTTGGTGACGACTCCAAATGGGAGGTCTGGCTTTGACTTCTTCCATGAGCTGAAGTCCTAGGAGTCCCTCTACCTGCTTGGTACCCCCACCTGAAAGCCCTGCCAGTAGTTCTATTTAAGGACCAAATAACTGAACTCATCTGCGTGAACTCCCTGCTGTAACTGTTGGCACCAATATGAACCCAATCACCCGTGTTTCAAATTTCAACAGAATCACCAACTCCTTTTCCTTCTGTTAAAATAAGAAACAAAGGGAGACCAGCCTTAAAAATCTCCTGAACAGACAAAACTGGATGAATCATTCAAGCAAAAGCGTAGTTTAGCTAATTTTGAAAGATGAACTAAGTCGCCTCTTGCTCATGCCTCTGAAAAATCATAAGCAAAAGTAAAACTGTTCCCCAAGGTTAATAGGAGGTAACTACTGACCAATTCCCTATCACTTAAGGAAATTCTGACAGTGTAATCAGTCACCATGAAAAATGAACTCCATACGCTGCTTGGTAACAATACCACCTGGAGCCTCATTCCATGTTTGGTTTGAGTGCTCTCAACGTGCCAGCTGTCTTTTTGGTGTGAACCCAATACACTGTTACTAACTAGTATTTTAGTGATTCGCTGTTTTTCTTCTGTAATTTCTGAACTTTTGGCTTCCCCCTTTCCCAACATTTAATCAATTGTCAAACTGGTCAGTTTCCCTTCTGCAATACCTCTCCCCTCCAGCTCCTCCTCTTTTCTCCCACTGCCACCACCCTGGTCCCAGCCAAGTTTCCCCTTCCCTGGACTATTGAGCACAGTCTAACATGTCACCGTGTTCAACCTATTTCCTCCCTATTTTTCCTGCCTGTGGCTTTCAGAGTGCTAGTCCTGGACCTCAAATATGATTGACTCTTTTGCTCAAAAATCTCTGTGGCCATAACTGGTTTGGCTCAGTGGTTAGAGCGTTGGCCTGCGGACTGAAAGGTCCCAGGTTCGATTCCAGTCAAGGGCATGTATCCTGGTTGTGGGCACATCCCCAGTAGGGGGCGTGCAGGAGGCAGCTGATGGATGTCTCTCTCTCTCATTGATGTTTCTAACTCTTTATCCCTCTCCCTTCCTCTCTGTAAAAAATCAATAAAATATATATTTTTAAAAATCTCTGTGGTTTCTCACTATATACAGAATAAAGTCCAAACATCTTATCCTGGCTGCGTTCCTCAGTCCCTCCCTCTTATCTAAGCACCACGGGCCTGACTCGACTGCCTGTCTTTGCTGTGCTGCTGCTCCCCCAGCATGGAGGACCCATCTCTCCACCTCCGGGTATCAAACTCTTACACATTATGAAGGCCCAGCTCACAGGCACCTTCCCTATAGACACTTTCCTGGAGACTCAGCTTGAAATGATAATTTTCTTGTACTTTGTATTATGGTTTTTATCTGTCATCTTAACTTGTCTATTAGTCTATAGATTCCTTGAAGACAAGATCCATTTAAGCGTCTGATTCATTTAAGTGCACCTCAAAGCATTCTGCATGGTGTCAAACACGTGGTAGATCTGTGATAAAATACCACATGAGAAAGTGACTAAACAAATGAATGAATGAAGGGGTAGTGTCAGTCCTTAAAGAAATGAAGGAATAGCGGAGAGAAAGGTAAGGGGGCAGGGCAGGCCCAGGTGAATACAGGTGCCAATTCTTCAACGGATGAGTGAAATTACTGGGAAGAGAGTGGTTTCTCTCTCTCATACCTTCGTATGTTCCATGGCGGGTGATGTGAGTTTTCCTTTCAAAGGTTGAGCCTGGTGAGTTGGGCAGAGTGGAGGCAGGCGAATGAGCCCTCCTGTAACTGGAGGTGGAGGCATTGCCTCGGGTGCTTCCACCTGCAAATCAGAAAGACTGTCAGTCCTCGAGGCACTTCAGCACATTGGCAGCCAGTTATCTTAACTACTTGCACCAGGCTGCTGGGAATGAAAGAGGGACACCAGGCTGTTGCGAATGAAAGAGGGCCCTACCGAGCACTGAAAGGCTCCACCCACATTCCCTTAGGTGCTCAGAAATGGGGGTAGCGTCCTTGTTCCTGCCCCTCCTTCCCAAGCCGGGGGTCCTTGATGCACACAGCTGCAGTGTATGGAAATGGAGGGGCTTCGGCAGGATTGTTCTTGAAGACCTGACACCAATCTGAGCTCACTGCTGGGGAGACTAGAACATAATCCCATGTGGAAGGTTCAGCAGATGAGGGCAGGTGCTTCTCTTGGCCAGCCTGACCATTTGCCTGTCTTGGGTCTTTTATTTTTTTTTAAATAATATATATTTTTATTGATTTCAGAGAGGAAAGGAGAAGGATATAGAAACATCAATGATGAGAGAGAATCATTGATGCTGCCTCCTTCACACCCTCTGCTGGCATATGCCCTGACTGGGAATGCGACCTCCTGGTTCACAGGCCGATGCCCAACCACTGAGCTACATCGGCCAGGCTTGGGTCTTCTTTTTTAGTGTCACTCCAAGATTTTTAAATGAATTGGTGGGCTATGTGTGTGCTTGCCTTCCCCCTTTGCCTTGTTTTGTTTTGCTTAGTTTGAAAGCTACCGTGAAAGAGTGGTTCATGAGGAACAATGGGGTGATGTTGGGTGCGTGCCTCGTGGAGACTCGCAGGGTGTGGGATCAGATTCCCTGCGCACAGTGACCCAGTCCTTCAGTTTCTTTAGTGGTGGTTGTTAATTCAAATTGTGAACCAAGCCGAAACCGGTTTGGCTTAGTGGATAGAGCATCGGCCTGCGAACTGAAAGGTCCCAGGTTCGATTCCGGTGAAGGGCATATACATTGGTTGTGGGCACATCCCCAGTAGGGGGTGTGCAGGAGGTGGCTCATCGATGTTTTTCTAACTTTCTATCTCTCTCCCTTCCTCTCTGTGAAAATCAATAAAATATATTAAAAGAAAGATTGTGAACCCTCAGATGTGCACACCCTTCTCTAAAGGATATGGCTTAAAGAGTGATTCAAGGGGGAAGGAGCCACCTCCCCATGAAGCCTCCTTCATTAATTATTGTTATTGATATTAGGGAAATAATGAAAGTTGACCCCATTTAAGTTGGCATCAAATGCAGATGATGTGAAAGTCTCACTTTTTCTGGGCTCGGTGTCATTTACATACTCTTGGGGTCATTTGGATGGAGGACAGTTTGGCCTCTCTCCTTGCAGGCCTCAATCTCTCCCAGTCAGCTCTACCCTCACCCGCACCCTCCACCAGCAGGCACTTACTTGAGTTTATGTAGCCGCTGCTGCCGTGGGTCAGGCTCTGTTTCTCCAGCCGGCTCCCTCCACTGAGGGAGCCTGTTTTCGCATAGCCGTTGGTGGTGCCCCCTTCTGCGGAAACAAGGAGCAGGTGATCACTGATGGGTGAGGTCAGCCCAGAGGGTCCCTCATCCCTTGCCCCTTGGAAGCCTTCCTTAGCTTCTCAACCACCACCTTCTTGGTTTGGGCTCCCTTTCCCACCTACAGTGCAAGCTGCCAGGCTCTCATTTCATCTGTTTCTGATACAAATGTCAAAGGCAAATATTCCACCTGATTTAAAAGAAGCGTCTTCTGGGTGGAGCATAGCAAGTCGTCTATTAGGAAAATTTAAATATTAGGAAAGATAGTGAATGGTGAAAAGGATCCTTGAGGCCAAGATCTGGGCTGGGCTTGCTTTTTTCAAAGGCCCGGTCAGTGCCCCAGGCATGCAGCCCCTAGGATTGCTAGAGCGAGTGGTTAACAGCTCTGTGTTGCTAGTTTCCCATCCAGGCAGCCCATCATACTCCAACCTCCCGTGTTGATGGGTGGGATTTCCACATTCCTCCGCCTCTGTGTGCCAGGCTTCGTGGGAGAGGCAGGAGTAACTTTAGGGCTCAGACTTCCATTACAACATCTACTACACATAAAGACCTCCCGAGGAAAATGTAGATTCAAAGAGAAATCTCACTGGTGGTTCCCTGCTCCCACCCCATGCTCAGGTGGGATAATAATAGTATTGTCAATATTTCCGTTTCCAGATCAGGCAATTCTATAGAGACTGAAAGAAGATTTGTGGTTTTCAGGAACTGGAGAGAGAGAATAAGGAGCGGCTACAAATTGCCATGAGGTTTCCTATTGGCAGGATGGAAATGTTTTAAAATCTGTTTGTTACAATGTCTATACAACTCTAACTATACCAACAACCATTGAATTATACACCCCAAACTGGTGAATTTTATGCATATGAATTAATGTCAATATAACTGTAAAGAAAAAAGATTTCAGATATTTTGGATTTGCTCTACTCTGGGAAAGGTTAGACACGGAGTCCTTTACACATGACTCACTGAGAAGAAGCTCTCGAGATAGTCACTTACTTGGCGGTAAGGATGTGAGTCTCGTAGTCACTGTTTCGGTGATAACTAGGAAAAGACAAGGAAAAGATCAGCTCTTATGTAAGGCACTGAAATCCCTGTAGTTCGGCAAGGTCTCATCTGTCACAGGCTCAGTGCATTAAATTCAGTTCCACAGAGATTTTTGTATATTATGTGATAAGGTATGTGATCTTTCTCACTATACATGAAAATATGTAAAATAACGATGAAGTTTAGTATCCCTGGAAAATACGTTTATATCTTCTTGTAACCAAAAGGAGGTACTATCCATTGATTTGAAAAATGAGTTGTCATGGGGTCAATATCACTTGTTTAACTATTAGATCCAGTCCAGGCCACGCCTGGATTAGCCTTTGAAGGAGGACCAGGACCTCACGTCATTCTCAAGTGTCTTAAGTCACACTCTTTCACTGCACTGCCCCTTCCAAATGGTCACCCAGTCCAGCGGAGGCCTGTGCATCCTCCTGGCGATTTCACTGTGAAGTGGATAATTAATTACCTTGCCTTTTAAAAGTAAATTTGAGGATTCCTCAAGGACATCATAATTCATTCTAAGATCTGCAGGAGCATTCCTGGGGAGGGGTAGCCCTATCTTATTCCATCCATACTCTAGGACTATCTCCCTAAATAAGGAAATGGTTAAACACATGCTAGCAAATTCATTCAACAGAATATTATGCAACCATTAAAAATGTGGATTATAAAAATTATTCATCAAAATGGCAGTTTTCATCTTTGAAGAAAAAGTAGAACACATTTTTATCACATGTTATGTTAAAATAAAAATAAACAAAGGGAATCTAATGGGAAGGAATAACTTTTTTTTAAGAAATTCCTTTAAAATGATAGTCTCTTTAAAAAGCAAAAAAACAAAAAAAAACAAAAAAAACCCCAAACCCTAAACACAAAAAAGAAAAAAAAAAGATAGGATAGTTAATGCTGGAACTAGGAATGAATTATTTACTCTTTCCAAATTTTAATCACTTTGCTAATGACATTCTCTTACTTCTTTCAGTGACTTCGGTGCCATCTCGCTTGCTTTTCTTGGTCACATCCATACCATAGCCACCTGTGGAAAAATCCATAAGCCATAAACAGCCATGCCTCTTACTATCACTTTTTTTTTTAAATATATA
The DNA here is from genome assembly GCA_004026805.1 of Lasiurus borealis. Lineage (NCBI taxonomy): Eukaryota > Metazoa > Chordata > Mammalia > Chiroptera > Vespertilionidae > Lasiurus > Lasiurus borealis. The sequence goes on along the minus strand of PVJN01005425.1, from coordinate 46,184 downwards.
TTTTATTGATTTTTTTACAGAGAGGAAGGGATAGAGAGCTAGAAACATCAATGAGAGAGAAACATCCATCAGCTGCCTCCTGCACAACCCCTACTGGGAATGTGCCCGCAAACAAGGTACATAACCTTGACTGGAATCGAACCTGGGACCCTTCAGTCCGCAGGCTGACGCTCTATCCGCTGAGCCAAACCGGTTTCGGCACTATCACTTTTTTAAAAAAAGTATTTTTTTTTATTGATTTCAAAGAGGAAGGAAGAGAGAGAGATAGAAACATCAATGATGAGAGAGAATAATTGATCGGCTGCCTCCTGCACACCCCCTACTGGGGAGCGAGCCCACAATCCAGGCATGTGTCCTGACTGGATTTGGAACCGTGACCTCCTGGTTCATAGGTCAGTGCTCAACCATGGAGTCATGCCAGTCAGGCTTACTATCTCTTTTTCTAATCATAGGTCCCTACTATTCAAGCTGAGAACCTAAAACTTGGTTCCTGGAATTCAAAGCAAATTCTTTCTTGTGCACATTTTTTATGAGTCATCTCTTGTCATTCTTATATCGTATATAATAGCAAGTAATTTAATAGTTTCAATTTTGATTCTATTCTGAGATCTTATTTTTCAGAATCTAAATGAGCAGGCTGCCTGCCCCCTGCTGGGCATTAATACATAGATGATGGGCTGCCCGGACCTCTGACTATAATACTTCCATTCTTTGTCAAAGTAACAAATAGCTGAAGGTTATCCATCTGTCAAAGCACTTAGTGCTTTCAGCTAACTTATTTTGATGTATCCCATAATGTTCAATCTTCTGTACGGAGTTCTATGAATATAAGACATTTATGCTTTATTATTTAGAGTTCGGGTGTGAGAATGATGTTTTATGGATTGAAATCAGGATAATAATCATGATAACGGTCATACTTATATGGGACTTTACACTTTTAACAATTTGAAACTTTCTCTTTATAACAAATTAGCCCTGGTGTGTTTTGCAGACATAACTAGAAAAATAATAAGAAGAAAACATGTGTAAAATCTATTGAACTATGTAAGAATATAAAATATTCATACATGCTAGCTATGCTCCCCCTTCCTGATTACTCTGCTTCTGGAAAGGAAAATCATTGTGATCTTGTCCTTTGTGTCCGGGAGTGTGGATGGGATAAGGTAGGGCTGACATCAAGGGGTGGGCTGGGTGGGACTCAGGTCTAAACATGCATGATTATATAGCCCAACTGAGCTCTTGTAGCTGTAGATCCCTGTTTCAGGTTCTGGAAAAACGTGAAATCTGGCTTTCCCTCTGGTCTTCTTTCCCTACACTCTGAATCTGTCCTTCCTCCCAGATTAGTTTTTGGATAAAGTTCAAATTGGATTCTAGAATTCTAGGGCAAGACCCTTCTGCCCAGGACACCCGTTGCTTGAAGATCTCTACTTTCAAGTTTTTTTTTCTTGCCGGGTGACTTTAGTGCCTAATACCATCATACTTTTACGTGCCTAGAAAACTATTTTAATATCTTTTTAAAACCAGAAGGAAAAATGGATACACTCCAACCTGGATTACCTTATTCCAATGCAGTTACAAAATAAATACAAAATTTTAAGTATTTTTTATTTTTTAGCAGAGGAAAGGGATCCCAAAGGCAAAAGTGTCTAGGACCCATGAAAGTCATAATTAACCCTGAGTGACTTCCCACCTTGAAAAGCAAGACACATGCAACCACCTGGTAGAGTTAACCAAGATCGGCACAGCTAGCTTCAGGGCTGGGTTGAATGTAACAAGTTCTTGCTCATCGAAGTTTTTTAAACGCAGCTCTAGGCAAGGAATGAAGCATCGTGGAAAAACTCCTAGGTGGATCTGAGAAGCCACAGAAGCCTTTTTGTAGGTATATTCCCCGAAGCCTAGAGGAAGGGCCCATAAACAGTTCAACAAGGGAATCCAGCCTCTCTGGAAGGCCGGACCTGGCCGGTGACTCTCTGCATTCCAGCGGTAACCTGTATGATTTTGTCATGCAAACCTACATATAACTGAATATCCTCTGTTTAAGCATTAATTGCTTTGGTACCTCTGAAACCCCTCCCCACTTAAAAAAAAAAAAGTCATTAGCTGCGAACCATTTTGAAGATTAAACATTCAAATGCACCTGGCTGCCTGAGTGCGCCTAGGATGGCACCCGAAACCATAGGAAACATTATCCTGAAAGGAACTGTTTATAACAATCCATGGAAACTTTTACTTCCCATAAATGATTGCTTATTTTGATCCTTTAATGAACGTTGCTGCCAGCAATTATAACTTTGGCATGGGATGAGTTTATTCCACTTGTGGCCATCACGGCAGGCTGATGACCATTTTTTTAAAAAAAAACTTTTAAAAATATATATTTTATTGATTTTTTTTTTAGAGAGGAAGGGAGAGGGATAGAGAGTTAGAAACATTGATTAGCTGCCTCCTGCACACTCCCTGCTGGGGATGTGCCTGCAACCAAGGTATAACATGCCCTTGACTGGAATTGAACTTGGGACCCTTCAGTCTGCAGGCTGACGCTCTATCCACTGAGCCAAACCAGCCAGGACAGGCTGATGACCTTATGTAAGGGTTGAAGTGTCTAAGTAGCAAAACAGGCAAGTGTTTTCTTGTTGTTTCTATACCCAGAAAAATAACAGACTTTCTCCGCCCCTCCGTCTTGTTCTTAAATCTTAATTACGGAGCCCTGAGATCTGCAGCAAAAAGCCAAGGGTTTCCCAACTCCCAGAGACATCGCGCTAAGAAATCAGATGCCCTTCTTCAGAGTCTGGGGTGGGAGGGCACATACCCACAAAAAGCCCTTCTGTGGCTTCTCAGACCCACCTGGGAGTTTTCCCATGATGCCTCATTCCTTGCCCAGAACTGGGATAGAATGTGGCCTAGGTGGATGCAGGATGGGCCCTTGCTTCTCTCTCAGCCTGAAGCCCTTCAAATGTGTGTCCCGTGGCCAAAGAGAATGATTTCTTGGGCCTGAAATGTACAAGATGCAACTCAGTTGACTTTGCCAAAATTTTCCTAGACTGGTAGTTTGAAGTGGAGGGAATGTGTTGGGAGATGGATTCCTTTAAACCAAATGTGAGAGGAAACTTTCTGTAAGTGGGTTATCAAATGGGAAACGAGAGGTTGAGGCACCAATCTAGACTGGGATCATCCTGTGGGATCTACAGCATTTCCACAAGACTTCCTTTTTAAACATAAGTGCCGATGGACTTAAAAAGTATAACTAGCAGTAGGGAAAGGAAATTACATGCCCAGCCACAAGCCCAATCCTGTCTCTCTGAGCAGTGCTCTCTCCTCCAAAAACACTACTTAATGGAAGCACAGGCGAGTAGAATAATTTTTAACTTCTTGGATGTTTGGGCGGCTTCACCAGAACTAAGGATGAGCAGTCACGCAAGTTCTTAATTTCAAAAGTATGCTAATTTCCACCTATCGCTCTAAGGGGGTTGCTTTGTGGTTATTTCATAGTTAATGCTCTGCTGAACTGATCCCATGCCGTTTTCTGATGCAAAAAAAAAAGCAATTACAAAATCATTTTTCTACTTCTTTGAGTTTTTTCTTTTCACTTCATTTCAACGATGTCACATCCACCCAAAACTAGTCTGATGATGATGAGGTGTAACACACACATATAAGCAAGGATAGTAATAGAAAACCACGGCATAGACCTCATCTTATTCTAATGGCTCATTAAACAACTTGGTCTTTGATACAAAGAAAGGAATAGAGAAGCGAAATATTTTTTTTTCCTATTTTCTATTTTAATAACAAATGTCCCTATATTCTGCTAAGGTATCACAAGCTTGCTTTCTCTTTATAGCTATTACTCCAGTCTCTGTACACTTCAATACAAAACAACAACAAAATGGTCAAAGGGTAAGAAAGCCACCCTCTAGCTATTGATCGGTAGACACAGAGGAGCCAAGCAGTTTGACAGCAAAGAAAACCAATGCCCTGAGGTTGGTTGCCTCCAAGCTTTTGTCTCTGCCCCAGCAATGGGTTGGCCCACTTGCAATATTTGGCATCTTCGGATTTTCAGAGCTTGGGAGTGGGGAAGCGGGGGCACCAGAGCTTTGTGATTATGCTGCTTGTTTACAGCCATGTTTGGTGAAACCCTACTGCTGTTAATAACAACAAATGAGCCAGACCAGGCAAACGCAGATTTCTCTGGGTCAGGCATCATTTAAGGATGTGGTCAGTTCTCAGGTCAGATTAGTTTCACTAAAATAAGGAATTTCTATTTAAGCTTAAATAGAACTGTTCACTTTAGCTTTCCCCATGGAAACTCTGCCCAGATTTTTGGGGTGTTTTGATGGGGCTGAGAATAAAGCAGGCCACTCTGATTCTCTGAAGGGGCTGGATGCCTGCTTTAGTTTAGTTGTGACTTAGCTCTGTGCCTTAACTCTAAGAGGTTGGAAGGAACTATTCTGCTTTTCAAATTAAACTTTATAAAATTTCACTACACTTTATGGACAGAACAAATCCAACCAGTGGCTACTGATGAACTGCTTCTCAGAAGAAGTGGTGTGCCAGAGGCTTTGCTTATACTTCAGAAAGTGAAGTAGTAATTTGTCAGTTAGTAGTTAATGTGGTCCAGTGGGACTCCTAAGCCTGTAATTCTTACCCCCAAAATGATTTTGGGGGCTCAAATTGGGCAGTTAAAGTATGAACACACACAATTTTTTTTTGTTTTTTTGTTTTGTTCTACATTTGACTCCAGGAAATTCCTGGATTAATTATATCATTGCAGATATTTCACGTTACTTTAGATTAGGCAAGTAGTAATTTTATAGTGTGATAAACAAGAATGTTCGCCCAGCCCCTTCAGCCTAACCAGAACCTGGCAGCACAGAGACCTGGGCAGCACATCAGCTCTCAGTGCTCAGGGGCTGCTTCCTGAGGGCTCCCCTTACCTCCACTTCACCTCCGCTGTCAGGGGAGAGAGGGAAAGAGAGGGAGCGGGGAGATTGAAAGAGAACGAGAGGTTGAGAGAGAAGAAATCATAAACTCTTATCATATTCTAAACAAAACAACTTAACACAAGCCATTTTATAACACTGAGAATAACACAAAATTTCTGGCAACAGAGCCCAGAGGATCTTAATTAGCCTTTTTCTTCTCTTTACCACTGATGAATCTTTCTTGTTGATCCTTTAAAAAACTTATCCTAAGCAGAATGCATAAACCGAAGTCATCACTTATGATCAATTAACCACTTCAACGAGAACACTTGAAATTCAACAACTTTATCTTATTTTCTCCAACCGACATTTAAGTTCTAAATGGCAAATCTCTGAAAATCAAAGTCTCAGGCAAAGGGAGAAAAGTCAAAGTCTTCCTGTTACTCACCTCGTTTGAAATTTTGAAGGAATGGGGGACAATGGAATAAATCCCCCCTCTCTCTTCCCCTGATGTTTTCTTCTAGACGTTTGCAGTTCCCACTTTTTTTATCCAGACCCAGCCAAGGTGTGTTAAAGCTGAGTGATCTTTCAGAAATGTTCACGTCTTCTCCCCCCCTTGTTTCTTTCAGTCCTTTGCTCCCAGACAAGTCCCGACAAAGGTGTGTCGTGGTTTACAGCGTTACTCCACCCTCCCAATTATCTGACACTTGCGGGATTTAAAAAAAAAAATCTGCCTCCAGGAATCAAACTTTATAGGAGGCAGAAATTTTCTCCTACCTGTTTAGGAGGATTAACCATTTCGGGGCCCACGGGGGGAAAAATGGAACAAAGGTCAGTGAAAAGGAAATTCCCTCGTTTTACTTCTTACCTTCTTTAGCCAGGGCACTGCCACAACTTGGTATTGCCCTTCCTCATTGCCCCGGAATATGCAAACTTCCAATATGCATGATCCGTGGGGTAGCTGGGCATGTAGTGGCCTGTGGTCAAGTCCTTTGAGTCCCAGAAGAACTGTGAAGTTGGCAGGATTGATGTTCGAGACCTTTGACCTCTTTCCCTCATCCTGACCCAAGCCAGGTCAAGCCCACCTGGAAGAAACAGTAGGTGAACTAATTTAGAATAAGATGTTAGTGACAGAAAATATGAAGCAATTGATGGGGATTCATATTTTTCAAATAAGGCAATCTGATATAGTGGTGTGGACTCCAAAGAGTGACATGTTAATCATAGAATTTTAGGCATGTAGCCATCTAAGTAATGGAGAGAGATACTGTTGGGAGGGTTAAGGATCTTCTTGTTCCTCAAATCAGCAACTGCATAGTCTCCATACACCTGGATGGACTCCCAGGGGCCCTGCCACTTCCGGTGCATTCCGTGGAACCCCTGGACTTCCCTCGAGGGCCAATTTGCACCAATCCACATAATTTTTATGATTATCTGAAGAGCACCTGGCTTTCCAGGACCCCTAAAGACTAGATGAGACTCTCGGTGTAGGTAATATGGAAGTCTGAACTTAGAACTCACTCAGGTGCTTCTTGAGAGCCATAACATTTTCATGGGACCCAATGTCAGTTTTGGATTCTCAATGCAGAGGCATCATTCTAAGGTCCTGGAGGGGAGTCATAGAATTCCTTTAGCAGAACACGAATGCATATCTGCACCCTGTAATGTGCCGACATGCATTGAAGTGTTTGAGCACCACTTGTGGGGTTCTCACTCCATTGCTCCCATTATTCTGCTTGGAGCCACATATTTCAGAACCCTTCCATTGTCCCAGAATGTGATACTATTGGGCTCTTGCTTTCGGAGATGTTCCTGCCTTCCCCAAATAAATACTTACTCAACATGTCTGCTGTCAGTCTCAGAGGAGGAGAGCACTGGAAAATCTGGAAGACAGACAGCATGAAATTGACACAACCCTGCATCATTCATTCACTTATTTATTCACAAATTGAACAAATATATTCGCTCAGGCTTGGAACCAGACATTGAACTATATGCCGAGAGTTCAGTGGTGAAGCATAGACATGCCCTCTGTCATTAGGGATTTCACAGCCTAGTGGAGTAAGATAGGCTTTAAACAATGGAATACTCTATAGGACTGCCATAACAAAAATTCTGATGGCTTAAACAATAGAAATTATTTCTTCTCCCAGTTCTGGAGGTGGGAAGTCCAAGTTTAAAATGTCAGCGGGTTTGGTTTCTCCTGAGGCCTTTCTCCTTGGCTTGCCGATGGCTATCTTCTTTCTGGGTCCTCTCATGGCCTTTTCTCTGGGTAAGTGTACCCCTGCTGTCTCTCTTTATATACCCTAATCTCCTCTTCTTATAAGGACAACAGTCAGATTGGTTAAGGCCCATCTTAACACTCTCATTTTTACTTAATTACTTCTTTAAGGACCATGTCCCCAAACACTATCACATTCTAAAATACTGGCGGTTAGGATTTAATATTTGAATCCGGGGGGACATAATTTACAACAAATTATGTACACAACACGTAATTATGTACCAATATACTTTCAGAATGTGATAGCTATTATGAAGCATTATGAATACTATGAGAGAGCAAAAGAGGAGACATAATCTTGAGGAGGAATGTAAGAAAAAGTCCTGCTAAGAAAGTGACATTACTAGTAAACAGATAGTTGAAGGTCCAATAGAGGTTACACAGGTGAAAGGAGGGATTCTAGAACCTAGATAGGGAAAAGAATATATGAGAAGGTTATAAAGTAGAGAAGCCTGGTCAGTTTGAGGAACAGTGATGACAATACATTTAAGTGCACTAAGTGAAGGGAGAGTGCTATTGGAAGAGAAGCTGGAGAGAGGCAGGAGCTAGATCACACACAGTCTCAAAGGCCATGGAAGGAAGGTGGTTTTGGTATTTGGCAAATGTTCTTAAAGTAGCATTTGGGAACAACTCTATGTAGGCACTGTATGAATGTTTGGATGATTAAGAAAGAAGAGAGCCTGACCAGTGTGGCTCAGTAGTTGAGCATCAAAACCTATGAACCAGGAGTTCATGAATCGATTCCCCATTAGGGCACATGCCCTGGTTGCAGGCTTAATCCCCAGTGGGGGGCATGCAGGAGGCAGCCAATTAAAGACTCTCTCTCATCACTTATGTTTCTACCTCTCTCCTCTCCTCTCTTAAATCAATAAAAACATATTTAAAAAAAAAAGAAGAGGAGGAACCAAGATGGCAGCATAAGGTATATACCTGTATGTGCTGCCTCTCACAACCACACCAAAACTACAATTAAAAGACAAAATGACTATTCCCCAGAACCACAGGAAAGCTGGTGGAGTGGAAGTTCTACAACTAGAAATAAAGAAATAAGTGCATTGAGACCTGGTAGGACGTGCAGAGGCTCAGAAAGGCAGAGGTTACAGAGACACCCGAGAATCAGGCTGGTGAGTGCTGTGTCTTTCATTTGGAAGGGAGTTACAAGTTCCTGACTGCTCTGAACCCCAGTATCTGGTGAGATTCTGGGGACCCAGACTCACGCAGGAAGAAACTGGACCATTGGCCATCAGGTCGGAAAGAGAGGGTGGCCTTCGCACAGAGGTGCGCACAGAAATAATTGTTTGCTGCACTGCAGGACAGGGAAATGGAACAGAAGGCAGCAGAGAGAGCTGACAAGCAGCCATCGCTATTTGCCACACCCTACCCTAGTGATTCCCTGAGACACCACCCACCAAATTTAAAAGCCAAGCTGTGTGCAGCGGCTTTTGCATATGAATGGCAGTTTAACCTAATAAATTGCAACTGGGTCAGACAACTCCAAAACTTCCAAACTCCAAGCAAAGAGGAGAAATCTGCAGAGCTCCCTGTAGCTCCTGCTGGGTGGTCTCAGACACTAGCTAACTTGCACCTCCTTGGAGATCCAGGAACCAGTGCACCTAGAGGTCAGTGTGAGACAACACCAGATTTCAACTCCTCACATACATAAGTGACACACTCAAGAGGCAGACTGAAAAGCCCTACTGAAGCAAGTCCTGACCCATAGGGGTGTCTCCAGCACAGCAGTTCTTCCATTATAGAGACAGCTAATCCTCACAGTCAATTGGCCTGGAGGTCAATTCCTCCCTGTGTTCCTAGCCCACAAAGGGGTGCACCAAGAGTGTCCACCTCAGGTGATTGGGAGGCAGAGCTACTGGGCCATAAAGGACAACTAGCACACAAAGCCACTCCATCAACACAAGAAAGCAGCCAAAATGCAGAGACAAAAAAACATGTCACAAATGAAAGAAATGGAGAAAAGAAAACTCCTGGACATAGAGTTCAAAACCACATTTATAAGGTTACTCAAGAATCTTCTACAAACTGCTGAGAAACTTAGTGAGACCTTTAAGGATCTTAATGAGAATGCCAAAAAAAAAAAAAAAAAAAAAAAAAAAAAAAAAAAAAAAAAAAAAAAAAAAAAAAAAAAAAAAAAAAAAAAAAAAAAAAAAAAAAAAAAAAAAAAAAAAAAAAAAAAAAAAAAAAAAAAAAAAAAA